>OU611760.1:617500-802500 GCA_914767535.2 Dunaliella primolecta | reverse complement strand
TTGACCATCACAGTATAGAGGTCAATCCTGTTTCTAAGAATCTACGAGCTCATGTCCAGCATGCACAGCCATGATAGGTGTGGTAGTTCTGAGCTAAATTGTGATGAGGAAGCCCACTCAAGCACACGCTAGGTTCATTCATCACATGTCAACTGTTACTTTTGCACTTGACCTGTGTCACCTCCTTTTGCCGTTTTCCGTTCTTCTTTTGTAGATGCTCCGACCTATCCACCATCCTATCCACCACCCTACCCTCATCCTCCTCCTCCTCCTCCTCCTTCTGAGCTCGCCGAGTCACCAGCTCCACCTCCGTCGCCACCTGCTCTCTCTCCAACCTATCCTCCTCCTCCTCCCCCTTTTGAGGTTACCGAGTCACCAGCTCCACCTCCTCCGCCACCTGCTTCCTCTCCAACCTACCCTCCTCCTCCTGCTCCTCCCTCCGAGGTCACCGAGTCACCAGCTCCACCTCCCCTGCCCCCACCACCGGTCCCATCTCCACCACCTCCTTCACCCCCACCACCAGTCCCATCTCCACCCCCTCCTTTGCCCCCACCACCAGTCCCATCTCCACCCCCTCCTTCGCCCCCACCACCAGTCCCATCTCCACCACCTCCTTCGCCCCCACCACCAATCCCATCTCCACCACCTCCATCACCCCCACCACCAGTCCCATCTCCACCACCTTCACCCCCACCACCAGTCCCATCTCCACCACCCCCTTCGCCCCCACCACCAGTCCCATCTCCACCACCTCCTTCGTCCCCACCACCAGTCCCATCTCCACCACCTCCTTCACCCCCACCACCAGCACCCTCACCTCCGGCCCCTGCAGAGCTGGAAACACTAGCACCCTCACCTCCGGCCCCTGCAAACCTTGAAACACCAGCACCCTCACCTCCTACCCCTGCAGAGCTGGAAACACCAACACCCTCTCCTCCTGCCCCTGCAAAGCTGGAAACACCAGAACCCTCACCTCCTGCCCCTGCAGAGCTAGAAACACCAGCACCCTCACCGCCTGCCCCTACAAAGCTGGAAACACCAGCACCCTCAACTCCTGCCCCTGCAGAGCTCGAAACACCAACACCCTCACCTCCTGCCCCTGCAGAGCTGGAGACACCAGCACCCTCTCCTCCTGCCCCTGCAGAGCTGGAAACACCAACACCCTCACCTCCGGCCCCTGCAGAGCTGGAAACACCAGCACCCTCACCTCCGGCCCCTGCAGAGCTGGAAACACCAGCACCCTCACCTCCGGCCCCTGCAAACCTTGAAACACCAGCACCCTCACCTCCTACCCCTGCAGAGCTGGAAACACCAACACCCTCACCTCCTGCCCCTGCAGACCTCGAAACACTAGCACCCTCACCTCCAGCCCCTGCAGAGCTAGAAACACCAGCACCCTCACCTCCTGCCCCTGCAGAGCTGGAAACACCAACACCCTCACCTCCTGCGCCTGCAGAGCTGGAAACACGAGCACCCTCACCGCCGGCCCCTGCAGAGCTGGAAACACCAGCACCCTCACCTCCAGCCCCTGCAGACCTCGAAACACTAGCACCCTCACCGCTGGCCCCTGCAGAGCTGGAAACACCAGCACCCTCACCGCCGGCCCCTGCAGAGCTGGAAACACCAGCACCCTCACCTCCTGCCCCTGCAGAGCTGGAAACACCAGCACCCTCACCTCCAGCCCCTGCAGACCTCGAAACACTAGCACCCTCACCTCCGGCCCCTGCAGAGCTGGAAACACCAGCACCCTCACCTCCGGCCCCTGCAGAGCTGGAAACACCAACACCCTCACCTCCTGCGCCTGCGGAGCTGGAAACACCAACACCCTCACCTCCTCTCCCTGCAGAGCTGGAAACACCAGCACCCTCACCTCCTGCCCCTGCAGAGCTGGAAACACCAACACCCTCACCTCCGGCCCCTGCAGAGCTGGAAACACCAGCACCCTCACCACCGGCCCCTGCAGAGCTGGAAACACCAGCACCCTCACCTCCGGCCCCTGCAGAGCTGGAAACACCAACACCCTCACCTCCTGCGCCTGTAGAGCTGGAAACACCAGCACCCTCACCTCCTCTCCCTGCAGAGCTGGAAACACCAGCACCCTCAGCTCCTGCCCCTGCAGAGCTGGAAACACCAACACCCTCACCTCCTCCCCTTGCAGAGCTGGAAACACCAGCACCCTCACCTCCTGCCCCTGCAGAGCTGGAAACACCAGCACCCTCACCTCCGGCCCCCACTGTGCCTGCTCTCCCTTCTCCTCCTCCTCCAGCTCTCCCTCCTCCACCCCCACCCTCACCCTCATTTCCTTCACCCCCTCCTGCTATCCCTCCAATTCCTCCTTTCCCTCCCGGAACCACATTTCCTCCCCTTTTTCCTGCACCCCCTGTAAGTTCATTGCGGAATGCTGTTCAAGGTGAATCGCTGTGAAATCCATCTAGGCTTTTGTCAGCACTTTACCCGATTGCTGACTGCTTTGGCGGCCTCAACCCACCTTCGTGTCTTTTTGTTGCATCATGTGCCTAGGCAATTTGGGCGACATTAGTCCTTTAGCTTTGCACCCCTTGTTCAGGGGCTGCCACTTTTCATGTAGTGAAAGGCTTCATCTTGTTGGCTGCATTTCTCTGCTCAAAGACCGCTCCCTGATGCGCTTTACATTGCTGTCCTTTCTCAAGAGCATGTTTTTTGGCTTGCTCCTTGCAGCCTCCCACTCCTATTGAAGAAGTTGAGCCCGTGAGGTACGACGCCAACTTGTACTCCTTCTTTGGCCTGAAAGAGGGCGACCGCAAGACGTACGACCAGGCAAGTTGATTCCTTCCATGACGTAAGATTTAGGTTTTCTTTCACTCCCCGTCACGTCACTCTCACTAAGTGCGCAGTGGATGCACAGAATCATCTTGACATGGTGTTCAATCACAGCAATCAACGAGTATGGGGAATTTCATAACAATTACTCAACAACTGTTCAAAGCCCCTATCAACGGAGACCCTCAGAAACATCAGCTAACTTTCAACAGAAGTCTGCATATTGCATTCCCCCCCCCCCCCCTTTAAATGGGGCAGGAGGTCGTTGGGAAGGAAAAAATGTGTCAGAGGGAGTCTAGAAAGGGCTCAGACTACCAGCTGCAGTTCCTGGATAGAAGCTTTGAATAAGCGGGCAGCGCCTTGGTCATCGAAGGACGCTAGTTGTCCTGCTGCCATTGCGGCAGCTCCTCTCTCCGGCGGCCGACCTGCAAGTGCAAAGGATTAGATAAAAGGCTGCCTGGAGATAGTTCCAGTGCAGGCGATGGCTGTTATGCAGTATGTGAAGCTGATTTCAGTGCGTGCTTTTTTGAGGACACGGGGATCATCTTTTTGTAGATATTTTTTGCTGTTTCCTGAGATGCTTCCCACCGGGGATGGCCTTCCCACTTAATCAAATATTATTTGGTCTCTTCATGAGACTCCGGGTTGTAGGCTCAAAGCCCATGATGTAGTCCACTATTGTCCATTTTAATATGTACAGTTGGAGCAGGCTTTTGCTGGCTGCGTTCAGGATGCAGTGATGTCTCTGTTTCAACTCTTAGAAGCAAGGAAATGTGAAGAACGTTGTGGCATTGCATTGTACTGGGTAGCTACCTGCAGTGGATAAGCCACAGGAGACACATTTTGCAATGTTGAATTGTTCAATAAATTTGGCACAATTTGGATGTGCAGTTGTCACTATTTTTCAGGGTGAGGTTGTGGATGGAAATCAGTACAATGTTTGATACAGACACTTCACAGAAGAGTCAGAAGAAACTGTCTCCTCCGTCAAATTTGAGTCAATAAATGCTTTTTTTGCAGTGTCATCCAAAAGGGAAGTGCTCTCAAGGGTGGGCTACAAATGTTCCACGCACAGGCCAGAAGTACCCGTCTCAGAACCCATGATGCTTCTGGGGGAACCACACACACTTCAAAGGATTCACAAACAAACTTGACAAGGCACGGGAGCGAACAAGGTTGCTACCGACTGTGACATTAAGGTTCTACACTCACCTTAACACCACTCCCACAAAATGCGTAGCAGATACACACAGTCTTTCTTACTTAGTGCACAATCCCAGCAATAAATAGTTACATTTCCATTATGATTTCTCAACAACTTCTCAAAGTCTGTCAACAGAGACACTTTAAATATATTTATTCTGTCAACAGAGACACAATAAATATAAAAGACTTCCAACAGAAGTATGCACGTTGCACATGAACAGGCGTGCAGTTGTGATTCAGTTACCTGGCGGCTTGCAGAAAGGTCGAACGTGCTGCACCTTCATTTTTACCAAGCATCATTCTCATTAAGCAGGAAGGTTGAATGTGCTGCACCATCATTTTCACTGAGCATCATTCTCATTAAGCAGGAAGATCGAACGTGCTGCACCTTCATTCTCACCAAGCATCATTCTCATTAAGCAGGAAGGTTGAATGTGCTGCACCTTAATTCTCACCGAGCATTATTCTCATTAAGCAGGAAGGTTGAATGTGCTGCACTTTAATTCTCACCGAGCATGAAACTCACTCCGTACATTCCCCACATGGGTCGCATGGGCTATCAGGATGGCAGTGGGAAAGCGGTTGCTTTGAATATCTTGATTGTTTGATTTTCCAACAATCGCTGCCGTCCCAGGCCTGGTGCTGAGGCTCACCAGCCTGACGGCCTGCAGGCATTGATGTGGACCATTAAGTATATTAACCACGCGTATGTTTGCGATGCTTGGCTGACCATTGGCTTTGTTTGCTTGTATGCATTGCAGGCTTGACTTGCCTGCTGGTCTGCAGGCATGGACATGAGCCAATACTTGCATGGTTTGCAAGCTGTGGATCTGACGCGTAGCTGACCTCAAGTGTCATTTGGGCATGCACGTTGCAGGCCAAGGCAGGCTGCAGGGACGAGCGTGCAGCACTGGTAACCGTCCAGGATGGTGATGAGCACCAAGAGTCTCTGCGTGCCCTGGTGGAGGACTACTTTGAGACCAACCCCGACTGGGAGTCCTTGGAGGTGTGTGTGTGTGTGTGTGAGTAGTGCAGTAGAATGGCCACATACAATGCTCCCACACAATCATCCGCGTGCTGCACGTGCTGAGCTACAGCAGTGGCATCAAAGTAACATTGTTGCCTAGGTTAATGAGCGAGCATGCCTTGCTGACTTGCTGCGCGACCTTCGGACGACCTCGGCGCGCGCATACCTCCTGCACTGAATCTCTAAGAGTTGCACTTCTGAAGTCCAATGCATTTCCATGCATGAAGTCAGAATCACACTTCAAACGCTTGAGTCAGACTGCCATGAGAGATGAGTTTGAAGGTGCGTTTACAGCGGCAGATCAAGGGATTATTATTTTTTGTATTTTGAATGAACCCCCTACTTTCTTTAATCCAGATCATTTACTACACTCAAGCTCGACCTGAATTCTTTCATCTCTGGCTGGAGATGCTCTGCTTTGAGCGCCTTCTGGAGTCCAGTCACTCATGCTGAAGTGCATGTGGGTTCCTGTGGCACCTTGGGAATGTCAAACATGCGGGGTCCTGCACAAGTGATTGCATCCATGTCAAGGTTTGCCATGGATGTATTTAACAAGGCAAAGCAAGTCCTTTGGAGACGCTCCAGAGTTTCTGGACCTGTTCATCCAACCTTCATTCTTAATCCTCTGGTGGGGGCAAGGTTTAAAATAGCATGTTCTTAGTCCACATTCCGGCATTGACCTGGGTGCTTAATTTACGTTTGTACTCCGCGTTCAGACTTGCATAAATTCAATTGCAAAAAGATTATATATAATAAATAAATAGATAAATAATATATAAATAATAATAAAATGAATAATAATAATAAATATATAAATATATAGTATAATATATGTATATATATACATTTGTTTTCTTAATCCACCGTTGTGCACACACATTGAAAGTCTTGACACTCCAACAGGGCCATCATTTTGGCAGAAAAAAGATGAAGTTTCAAACTTATACCAAATGAATAGCGCTTCAACACGTAAGCTGCTATAATGCTTCCTTCCTGCCGTACTTTCAGCTTATGCGTGTGGGATCTGGGGGAGCGTGCTTGTGGAAGAAACCATTGGGACAGGTGCCATACTAAGTTGCATAAATGGCCACA
Organism: Dunaliella primolecta; assembly: GCA_914767535.2. Taxonomy (NCBI): domain Eukaryota; kingdom Viridiplantae; phylum Chlorophyta; class Chlorophyceae; order Chlamydomonadales; family Dunaliellaceae; genus Dunaliella; species Dunaliella primolecta. The sequence continues at coordinate 796,376 of OU611760.1, read as the reverse complement.
TTTTGCTTGAAAAGGGCAGGCCTGCCACAGGGACAACTCCAGCCCTTGCGCCTTATGCGCCTTTCAAAAACACAGCTTGATGCTTGGAGCTGCTCCCTTTGAGTGTGTGATGTCCAAGTTAGTCCAAGTAAGGGTGTGCTTAAGGGTTGCTGCAAAGGAACAAGTTATGATGAAAGTTGGGAGGCATGCACAAGCAAGTAGAACTGGTGTATCTGAGTGAGAGCGTACATAGGCATGCTTGAGGGGCTGAGTACAATACGTGCAGCTCACAAGCGTTGTAGGAGCACTTCTGGCAACCTCCAAACAGTCCTGGCATGCCAGTAAGAAAGGGCTTTACAGGAAATCAAGTCGTGAAGAAAGGACTCTGCGTATCTGGTGGAAGCAGTCTCACCACCAAGAACTGAGCTGCAGCTCTCGATTAGGGAGATGGCCCCTATTCCAGCAAATTATGGCATGCAATGAAAAGCTGGGTTCGTTGAACATTAATCCACTCAACTCCTTCATGCCTCTATGCAGTTCTGGGTGGGGTACAAGACAGATGAAAATGGTGGCCTGGTTGCTGTTGACGGAAAAGACTCCAGCTATGTGGCAGCAAGGATGAAGAACGACGCGCCAAACGGCTGCGTATTTGGCGACAAGATGCGCACAGTTGTGGGCCAACCTCTGTCTGTGGACTTCAACACCTTTGCGGCCACTCTTTCAAGTGGATGCAACTTGAAGCATCCCTACATGTGTGAGAGGTCAGACTGCTCGATCTGCGACACATGCGTGGAGCGTGTGTACAACCAGGTGCGTGGAGAACGGGGCGCCCAATTGCAAAAGCATATGCTATATTTAAGTCAACAAGGCTTTTTTTTGTATCTGCGCGCAGCTACTGCTTTTGGCCACTGTGTCTTGCTGATACAGGCATGAGTATGTATGTTGAGCCAGCCTCTGCAGTCCTGATCTTGTGCATCTTTTGCTGCCTGCATTTCCTGACCTCTCCTTGATCAAGACAGCAAAAAAGCTATTCTGCTTCTGCATTCACTCCTTCATTTCTTATGAAAGGCTGGCATTATGAAAGGCAGTCGGGCATTCGTTTATGAAAGTCTGGCATTATAAAAGGCAGTCAGGCATTTGTTTATGAAAGGCTGGCATTATGAAAGGCAATCAGGCATTCGTTTATGAAAGGCTGGCATTATGATAGGCAGTCACGCATTCGTTTAAGAATGGCTGGTGGTCAGGCGTTCTTTTGCTCCTATAAGCTGTATCCTGCTTCGGTCGAGCTCTTTGATGTGGATGCATCTTTCAAGCGAAGAAAATAGATAACCTACTTACGCAGAGGACTTCTCCCTGCATCAATGCTGCAAAAAAAGACGTGTGGGCTTGTGGGACTCAGTGGTTTGGCGCGTTAACAAAATTAACTTCCCTGGTTCTGCTCATTCCACAAAACCTGAGCTCTCAGGAAAAGCATGTCTGCCTGCCTACGCTGCAGTTCACTTCCAAAGTGGCTGTCCTGGAAGATCCTACCATCAGCCAGATTCTAGAAGGTGCTTCTGGTTTCCGTGGCTGGAAAGTGCTCTGTGAGGACATATTTGAGGCCGACAACTGTGAGGACGTCTCCGTCTTGATAGCTGCATCTGCAAACAATGAGGTGTGTGAGAGCTAAGCAAACAAAAGCGTCAGACCTGATCGCTTGCAACAGGCAGGAGTGGATTCAATGTGTGTGTGTGTGTGTGTGTGTGTGTGTGTGTGTGTGTGTGTAGGCTCGTCCTAGCTCTTTGCGTAGTGCTCCTGTCCTGGTATTGCTACCGATGACTGGGCTTGGGTCATTGATTCATGCCTGTGTGCTGAAGCTTCTTGATGTAATTTAGCCACCGTACTTACACGTACTCACTACGCACCCTTTTCAAAAATAATTAGTGTTTTACATATGCATCACTTACGCACCCCTTACAGGAGTCAATATTATCACATATGCACGTTTACGCAGTGCCAAAAGGGCCTTGCCCCACACAAATCAATTAGCAACTTTTTTTCACAGTGGTTTCCTCAATGATCGCGACCTTACACTTTCACTCATAATAAGACCTAGTTTGGCGTCTAGCCTGGTTCTGGAGGTCTTGGCCTCAAAACTACTCCAAGTCATCCGAGCCCCTTCCACCCTCAGTGCTGCCACTCCCCTCCTCACTCTCCTCATCACCGCTGCCATCCCCCTGCATCATGCTGCTGCTTCTGATGCTTTGACACAGAGGTCAAGGAGGAGTTAACTCTCCTCCTTGACCTTTGGATCCTCCGGCTCCCTTTTGAGGAAGCGGTGAAAGCTGAGCTGGAAGTCCCCACAAGGAGTTGGAGGGGGACGTTGCTGCTGCTGCTGCTGCTGCTCACCACCTTGCTCACTCATTGCCTAAAATAGTAATTTTATTATTTTTCACTTATTCGCACACATACACAGCGCCTCAAATAATTTTTTTTGCTAGCTTCAATTCTTACGCACAACCCTCAAACAATATTTTTGCGTTATGATATAATTTATGTACGGTATAAAGTGTGGACTTCATCATGACAGCGGGGTGCATAAATTCCTGTGCTGCCTTAAACCTCAAGCATTGGTGTGGCCAGACCCCTTGACATAGAGTTTTATTGTGCTTACCTGCAGTTCAACTTTGCGAAAAGGCCTGCCGCTATTTGTGCAGCACTTGGTGAATGCGATGCTGCCGATGCGTGCAACATCATCAGCCCTGCGGGCGGGATTGACATGACTGAGGGTCCAATGGAAATGAACTTCTGGTGAGCTTCTTTGCACATAGCCCTCTTTTCGTTTGCTCCCTGACAGCATAAGCCAAGAGGGCATGCCGCACCATGTGCACAAGCTTCTACATGCAGGATGATGCATTTGCCTGAGTCATCTCTCTCGTCAAATGCTTGTTGCCCGTTCTGCTGTTCACTGCACATACGTGTATGACACTTGCAGCACTGACGATGGCACTTTGGGTGGCGAGTTTCTGGGCAGCAATGATTTTGCAGGTGATCTAGAGGATGGGGAGTGCATCAGTGATGATGACTGCGATACTGGCGAGGTAAAGCTGCATAGGATTTACACTTGCTGTAGCATGTGAGTGATGTGATCCACTACTCGCCTTAGATTCAGGTAGGCTTGGTGGCTTTTGTTTGCACATTGGTCCCAGGTCATCATCCTCCATCGTTGCAACATGCTTGGTGTCTCCCTTATAAGACATTAATTAATGTTGCCCCTCATGATTGATGTAGCTTGCTTCTTGCAACACCTCCCAAACAATTGCTCGTAAATCCATTTCTCAATCCACTGCTTAATTTTTCTGTGCGCCCCAGTTTTGCAAGACCTCAGATTTCACGGAGTCTGCCTTTGCTTGTGATACCACCACTGGTATTGATGAGAGCCGCCCCAAGGTATGTGAAACTAGTGTGGCAATGGATGCATGTGTGTGTATGTGAGCGTGCGTGCGCGTGCGCACCGTCCTGCTTGTGCAAATATGTTTATCCAGCAGCCGTCACAAGGCAAACAAGGGCCTCCCATATAATGGTTGCTGACTTGCTTTGTTATAACGAGGAAAAGTTTAGGGTGCGACGCTGTCCAGCATGCGTCACAGGGCAATTGCTACACAGGGCAATTGCTACATAGGGCAATTGCTACAATGGGCAACTGTTAACACGGGGCAAAAGTTGAATCCTGTATGGAAGCTAATGGCATTCTCTGTAAAAAGATGAGCACGATGAGGATGCAATGCCACCACAGGTCACTTATAAGCAACAACTGCTTCCTTCTGAGGAGCTTCCCACATGCCCAATTGAAAGAGACACCATTTATCCTCCTTTTGTAGGGCACTTGTGCAAGCCTGTGCGAGCAGCCAGCTATCCTGGCTGCAGAGCAACAGGCACTGGACCTGTTCCCTGAGAGCATCATTTGTAATATCCCCAACGGAACACAAGGGGAATGTGAAGAAGGTGAGTGTGCTGAAGGGGGGGAAGCAAGTTTTGAGTATGGAGGAAAGCAGGTTTCCCCGCATGCCCATATGCTGATGCAGAATGCTTCCCAAATCCAGCCATAGAAAGCAAGACAACCAGGATTTCTCGCATGTCTGTTTGTGTCTCCCGAAAATCTACGGTTATCAGGCCCTCCAAGCTCTTGATGTATCTGCATCCTCCTCAATGCGGACTGCCCTGTGCATTTCCACATTTTTTACTGTACTGATCCTGCGCCTCCGTGTTTGTGCAAATGCAGGGTTTGTGTGTTTGGATGCCGTATCCGCTTGCCGTACCAACTTCAATTGCAATGCTTCTGGTGGAACGGCTTTGGTGAGTAATCTCTGCTCAAACTTAGGTGTTCAACCTGAGGGAGCACAAGCTAGTGATCTTGTGCTGGCAGACTTGCCATTTATCCATTCCCTGTATCTTTTGAAGCTGGCATCTCAGATGTGTGTGCAAGTTGTCACTTGCACAAAAGACGCCTGTTTGCCTGTCACGCAGGTCACTTTTGATACATGCTCCGGAATGTGCTTCAACTCCCGCAAGGAGTTAATGTCTGCTACGTTCTCCAACGACGGAAGCAGCATTTTGGTGGGTGCTGATGCCGAACATTGCATCCGCTAAGCAATTACCAGTTTGGATGACCGTTGCTCAGCATCTTGTGCCACTTTTGTTTGTTCCACTCCCAGTTTTTTAAGTTTTGAGTAAATGCTGCACAATGCTATGATCATCGAGAAAACATGCTGGTCCGCTTCCTTTTTTGCAGGCCAAGCTGACTACCAAGGCTGAAGTGTTTGACGCCCCCTGCAGCCGCGTTTTTGATGCTGAAACTAACAGCATCCTGGGGCTTGCTGGTTGCCATGTGACCCCTGAGGTGCGTGAAGCTTGATGATGTACTGCAGCATGGGCTCTGCGCAGCTGTTTTGTAGCTTACGTGCGTCTTGATGTCCTGCTCTCCTGGGCTTTCCTGCTCCAGGTCAGCTTTGGCAAACTGTGCGTCAACCTACATGCATTTCTGCATGCTTCAGACCAGCTCTAGCAAGTTGTGTGCGCACCTGCATGTACATGCACCTCTGCATGCACACATGCTGCTGCAGTGTCTAGTGCATGCTTGTCTCAATTCTGCAGGAAACAGACCTAAAAAATGGAACAAAAATAAAATATGTGTTGTGACGAAACACTGCGCGCAGGCAAGGGACACCCTGGTCATCAATCTAGGGGGTGACGCCACCATTGACCCCCTGAGTGATAATGCTGTTATGAAGACCCTGCGTCTCAATAGTGACCCAGACACCCCCCTCGTGGACTTCCTGCAAGGAAGCACTTATGTCAACCCAAACGGTAGGTTCTCATGCATAAGCAACCTGCTACACCACAGTTTTTCTCATGGCTTTGTGTGCGCCATGCCTCCCAGGATGGCAACTGACTCCATCTTTTCCTGAATTTGTTTCCATGCTGGAGCAGAGGATGTGTTGGTCAGTATCCCAGCATCTGAGGATCTGGTCCCTCCCGTCGCTGTCCTGACGGGGCCGCCCACTTTCAGGACACCCTGCTCAAATGAAGACTTTGCCGCCGTGTTTGTGGAAAGCGGCGCAAGTGGTGATGCCTCAGGGCGTCCCTTGCAGAGCAGGACATGGGGCTTCAAAAACGATCAGGGCTGCACATTCCATGACATTGACGCCGGAGACGACCTCCTCTCTGCGCTGCTCAAGGCCGCCAACGAGTGAGTCTGACCCTCGCTTGACTTCTCGGTGTGCTCTAGCGCATGCAGGCTGCATGTGTGAAAAATGAGGAATATATGGGCAGGGTTGGAACTGTCCTTTCGACTGTGACTGTTGGTGATCTGCCCACGACTTCCATGCAGAAGGTTGACTTGTCTGATGAATTGACATTTATTAGCATGCGATTCGTGTGCAGTGGTCAACAATGATCAACCTTTTGCACTTTTAAGCACTCCTTACTGAACAGCAAATACTCCTCTCTGAAAAATCACGTATGGTGCTGCGTGTTCCCTGACTCCGTGTACCTCCATGGACAGGTTTTCATGGGCAGGCTCACCAGCAATCTTCCTTTGCTTCCTCCCGCTTGCAAAAAGGATTGAAAAAACATTGATACGTGCACGTGCGGGCAAATTTGCACCGAGGGCATATGCTGAGACGCCATGACAGCGATGCCTGTCTGAGCCACATGATATACAGTGAGTGTGAAACCTCTCACATGCCCTCTTCCCCTGTTTACTTCCTGTGACAGAGACCAACTAGCAACCATACAAATGGAGAACGATGTCCTGGACGGGATGGCCGGAGGACTGCACTGCATTACTCTGTCAGTCACCAACTTTTTGGGCAAGGCATCTGACGCTGAGACCTCGGCAGAATTTTCAATCCAAAAGCTGGTAAGCAATTATCACAGAAGCTTTTTGGTTCGATGCTAATTTCCAGTGCATGCGTAGGCATGCTTTATTGCATTTTGGCCCTGCGATTATCACAGAATTTTTTAATTCAAACGCCAGTGTTCAGCGTATGTTTAGATAATTGCTTTCATTGCATTCTGGCCCTGGATGTAAATCAAATGGCACATGCAAGGAGCTCAGAGGATGTGCGTTGGGGGTATAGGAGTGTTTTGGCTGTGTGTGTGCGCGTTTGTGTGTGCATGTGTGTGTGTATGTGTGTGTGTGTGTGTGTGTGTGTGTGCATGTGTGTGTGTGCATGTGTGTGTGTGTGTGCATGTGTGTGTATGTGCATGTGTGTGTACGTGTGTGTATGTGTGTGTGCGTGTGTTGTTTTGCTGTCACATTGACCTGCAGGCAACTGACAGGGTAGGCCCATTCTTCTTTTATCTCTTGTTTTTGTTCCTGCACACATCTTTTACCAATGGCCAAGTTTTTAGCGGGCCTGTTGGATCAGACCTGTGCTTGCCCTGTTGCATATTTGGGAGGCGATCTAGACGAGGCAGCTTCAAATTTGGATGCGATCTTGTGTACCTGTATTCCTTGCTTGGTGCAGGCGAGCGAGACTCCGCCTCCCACTGTTAGGATCTCAACTCCGTCAAGCACAACCATTGGAGCAGGAGTCACACTGTCAGCAAGTGTAGACGCTTCCTCTGTCTGCTCGGGGGAGAAGGTGGGCAAAGCGTTGCACCGTTGGCCAGCACTGGAAGCAGCCTCCATGTTGCATAGAATCAAAACCCATAGCACATTATATGTGCAGCTTCAGAAGGTCTCTCATCAGATTCCTCGGCGTACCTTTTGGCTGCTGCCAGCCCCAGACTGGACGCTGCTCCCACAGCCCTTTTTTGTGCTCTTTGCGACCAAGATCAGAAGCAGCTGTGCTGTGAGCCAGTGTGCTGCTGATGCGTTCCAAAACACTCCAACTTTTTTCCTGTGACCAGGCTGAGTACCAGTGGCGCTGCGTGTCGGCAAATTGCCCACTTTTGGGCGGCCCCGGAGCTGGAGAGGAGTACCAGTCTAGCGTCTTGAAAGAGCTCACACCATCAGATTTGGTGGGCCGAGTTCCTCCTGGGGCTGAGTACAAATTCGAGCTGTCAGCCAGGATGAGGAAGGGTCAAGGGGCGGATGAGACAGTGTCTGATGCAGTTCAAGTGAAGCAGGTGCGAAAGCAATCCCACCCTCTACTCCTCCAGCAGGCACTCACTTATGTATGCTGTTAGATGCAGAGGACTTATGTTTGCTAACTACAAATCCCTCTGTCTTGTAGAGCAAACATATAGCTCACTGCATAACTTTTCTGTCTCGCAGAGCATCAAATTTATTGGGGACAGCATCGTGGCTGGGTTCACTCGCGAGAGTCCCTCTGGAGATGTCTCCAGGGGGAGGGAGGATCCCCTTGTGTTCCATGGAACCGGCTCTGACCCAAGTGACCCTAGCAACTCAGCCCAGCCCATGAGGTGGGTCCATGCATGCAACCATTGAATGGTGGTGTCCAGATGGTCCTATAGGGATGCTGGGATCACACACACACACACACACACACACACACACACACACACACACACACACACACACACACACACACACACACGCACACAGATAGGAGGCATCCCAACTGTTCATTATTACAGGTTTAGCAAGAAACTAAGGGGATAGCCTGCAATCACAGGGTATTGGCAAAAGTATTGCTCCACTTATACTCCACTCCCGCTTATCAACAAATGGCTCTTACATAGCAGCCTAAACAGATATCAGCTTAAGTTGGGCCTTGTGTAAAAGCATAAATAAAAATTTATCCCCAACCATCATCCCGCAACTGGGCCTCGCACTTAAGCCAAGCCTTGGGAGCCTCTTTGAGAGACTGAGAGGGTTACCTGAGAAATAAATTTGAAACATTCGTTTGTTACGCAAGTCGTATTGGCATATAACCAGAACATACATGAAATTGGCGAAGGTGTACAACTCCCCTATATCGCTGGATATGCTCTTTCCGTTTTTTTTTTCTCAAATCTAACCGTGCCAACCATTATCATTCCACAAAACATCATGTTCACCAGAAAATGATGAAAATTGGAGTAAATCGCATCACTCTCCTGGCCTCAGATCACCCAAAAATGGCCTGTAGCCCCACCCTGGGACCAACTTTCATTCCCAAAAATATGTTTTTGTGACATTTATGTACAATGCTAACATCCTGCATGTCCAAAAAAAAGGAAGTCAAAAAACGACCTTTTTGGCACCCCTTGTGCTGGATTTTCTCTAGAGAAATGGCTGAAGTTTGGTATCTCACCAACCACTGGGTCTTTTCACTCCATCTTGTTTGCAATGATGAAGGACTCCAAATCACAAAAATCACCCAATTTGGTGCAGTGGGTGGTCAGGAATGGAGATGACGCGTCTTAATTGGCAGGGTGCCCCCAATCTGGGACTGTGGAGCCCTAGTGTCTGTAACAAAGCTTCATTCTGCATCCTAACTCAAGTGTCCCAGGTCGGGGACACCCGATGCAATGAGCATTTTAAAAGCACCTGTCTTTTAGTGGGAGTTGTTTAGCTTTGTGAAATTTGCATATAACAAAAGTATACATGAAACTGGTCAGAAATGACCCAAGAGCTTAAGTTGTTGTACATCCCCCCTCTTTTGCACAGGTCACACAGTTCTGGTCCACCAATCCCGAGTTCATGTCGTTTTTGGCCTATAATATCACATTGTCCTTCCTTTGCAAATGCAAATGATCATGAATGCTGAAAAGTAGGTTGGATCAGGTCAGATCTTGTCTTTTGGGGGCACCCGTCCTGCAGGTTTTTGCAATGGAGTTGTTTTATTGTTACACATGTTTGTGGCAGTAACCACTGAGTATTTGCACTCCTGTTCATTTGCAATGTTCTACATTGGTAAAAGGACAGTACCAAACTTGACTCAATTTGATGGGTGACGTTGGAATGAGATTCAGTGGTGAGAAGCAGGGTCCACGCCAACGCAAAATAGGCATGCTGCCTCCTACAGGCATTTTAAAGCTCTACAACAAGCTCCTCATTAAAATCAAGATTCAAAACTGCCCATTACGAGGAATCTATGTTATGAGCATACAAATAACCTCTTTGAGACCTTCGGTAACCCCCTTTGGGAAACTGGGACGCCCTACCTACCCAAGGCTTCATTTCTCTTGCCTCTTGCAGCGCCAGCCTTCTTCATCACAGTGGAAATATTGGTGTTGTTAGTGTGGTGGATGCTGGTTGATATCGTAATAGGCTGTTGCAGCCTTTGCAGCCACGGTGCCAGGAACAAATGAGTTGCTTCCAGTTGCTCGGCGTGTAGAAAATGTCATGGCTCAATTATTAATTGCTTTGTAACTTACAATGTAAGCAAGCTTTTGAATGGGAAGAGGGCTGCTGGAGAGTGAGATAATAAAGTGCTGCCCTGGTGAAAATTGTGGTTGTTGGGCTGGGATGTATATTACACCTATTGGTGTTAGCCATAGAAAGGAAGGAAGAAAGAAAAGCCACATGGGCAGAAAAATACTCCTACATCTTTCAAGAAACAGAGGATTCCTAAGGGCCATAAAATGCACAGCAACAGTAGCAACGTGGTGTGCTCAACGTGCAGGTTCTCATTCGTGTGCGAGCGTCCGGACGGCATCTCTCCCTGCTTCAAAGAAGCTGATGGTGGCAGCTTCTACACAGGCTCAATTGTGAACGGCAGGCAGTGGCATCTTGACGCTGCTCAGGTGCCTGTTTTGATGAACACAACAATTTTGGCCTTTTTTTCCATGCAAGCATTGACCTCTTCATTCCACGTGAGCGTTGGCCATCTCCTTTCATGTGGGCATAAGCCTTTCTGTTCATGTGAGCATTGGCCTTTTGATACCTTGAGAGCATTTGTGCCAGCATACATACCAGTGATAAACAGTGTACACCACATATCTCTTGCTTCATCCACAAATACTTCTTTTTTCTTTTTTTCATAAAGCTTGGCACATGCCAGTGAGGCTCTGCCCCAACCCTGCACTGTTTATTGCTCTCTGGCTTTGTCTGCCATCTCAATGGCAAAGTGATACCTCATACAATTGGAATGACTGACATGCTCATTGTAACTGCAACAAACTGCAGTTTGTTGAGGACCCAGAGAGAAGCAGCAATGACAACACCTTCATTATCAGCGTGACGATCCGCAAAGGCAGCGCTGGTGGTCTGCGGGAAGACACTGCCCAGAGGTTCATCCGCCTGCGTTCTGAGGAGGAGGTGAGCATGAAAGCCAAGCTCAGCAGCATCAGCTGAATCTTCCATCCATTCACAGGATGGAAGCACCAATGTTGACAATTGAAATTGTAGATGGAGTATGAGGTTGGCAATGATGTCTGCCCCCCTGCCAACAGCATAGAGGTTGGCATGAGGCTGCTTGTTTTTGACGCATGGGCATACAATGCAAAAAGTAATGCAATTTTTGCTTGTTGCTGGTTGTTTTGGACGCTGCTTGTCGATAAATTGGACATTCAAGTTCGCAACGCATGTGAGGAAGGCATGTGTAGGCCATACAAAGAGATGCAATTGCTGCGCGTTCTGCAGGTCATTGTGAGTGCCAGGGTCGAGCAGGACTGTGGAGGGCGCTGCACTGGCACATCTTCGTCTACTGACTCAGTAAGTATACCCCTGCCATATTTCTGTGAGGCTAAGATGCTCAGCACTTCAGACAGTTGGAGCTGGCACCTTTGATAACGAGGGGGACTCTTCACTCAGTTCCTTCCTGACGGGCTCATCGTGCTCCCTTCATGTTATCTCCATGTGTCCCCTCTTGCACCATTGCAGCTCTCATTTGCTGCAACGATTCTGAACCTTGGAGAGCTGGAGGGTGCGCTGGGGGAGCAAACACCATCCTACAGGTATGGAATTGTTGCAAAAATGTGCGCTTTTGTCAGTTTGTAAGTGGAATGAGCACAACCATAACTCCCTTTTTGGTCATCCAAGGTTCAAGCATGGGTGCTTGGTGCTTGTCATGAAATGGCAGCTACTTCCTGACTACTGAGCCCTGGCCTTCTGCTCAGCCTTGACTCCGACCGATGAGCCCTGTCCTCACCCCTCAAACTGCTGTTCCCTAACCTCACCTCTCCGACTGTCAAGCCCTGACCTCACCCCTCCTCTGTTCAGCCCAAACCACACCACCCTGACTGCTGAGCCCAAACCACACCACCCTGACTGCCGAGCCCAAACCACACCACCCTGACTGCCGAGCCCAAACCACACCACCCTGACTGCTGAGCTCAAACCACACCACCCTGACTGCTGAGCCCAAACCACACCACCCTGACTGCTGTGCCCAAACCTCACCCCTCTGACTGCTGAGCTCAAACCACACCACCCTGACTGCTGAGCCCAAATGAACCATACCTCTCTGAACGCTGATTCCTAAATGAACTGCTCCGAATGCTGAGCCATGGCCTCAACCCTCTGACTGATAAGCCTTGACCACACCCCTCTGACTGGTGAGCCCTCGCTTCACCCCTGTTGGCACCTCTCTGCAGGTGGAGGATGAATGGCGCACCGGTTCTGGAGAAGCACCTGTTGGTGCCATCCTCTACTGCAGATCCAAATGGAGTGGTAGATGCAGAATCCATTACGGTCAATCCTCACAGCGAGTCCGACACAAGCATCATTCCCAGGTACGGTGCATCTGCATGTCCACCGTCATTTTGGGGGGCTTCCTGACGGATGCAAGCGAGCCTGCTCATTAAACTTCACGGTCATCTTCCTGCACTGCCCCAAACCTAACATCCAACCCAGCCCGTGGCCTGCGTGTCCATTGTTTGCTCTGATCCCAGCCTCCATACTGCCGTGACTGTGCTTTGTGTTTTCACCTGCAATCCCTTGCTTTGCTTCTTTCAGGTCTGGTCAGCTGCTGGTCGAGTGCAGCATTGCTTTCGGTGAGGGAGAAAGTTCTGGAAGTGGCATAACTCAAACCACGGTTGCTCTTGTCGGGTGAGTGTGCAGGCGGTAGAATGCAAACTAACTAGCCGTGCTCAATTGCATGCAGCTCTGCAGCAACCTGCGTTAAGATATCAGTAAAGGAAAGAGAAGGGAAGTCTAAGCCAGCCAAAAGGCCGCGTTCATTAAGGAAAGATTCCCTAGCTAGCAAGCTAGCAAGGATCTCACTACAGGGCCCTCTAACCTAAAATATAGCTAGCTTAGGGGAAAGCCAGAGAAAGACCTAATGAGGGTCTGGAGGGTTGTCAGCCATACTCCTGGACGCCTGGTCTCTTTTTCTCCCGCTCTCTACCGCCATACGCCCAGCACCCCCCCCCCCCCCAATTCCCTTGAAAACGAAGAGCATGTCTGGTTGCAATAATAGTCGCTAATCTCTGGATAGAATGGCAACTTCATTAAGATGCCAATGATTTAGTTTTTCCCTGGTTAAACCCAACTTGATAAGAGGTTTAATGGTGCAGTCATTATAGATAGTGGCTGCCACACCAATTCAGATTGTATGCAAGGTTATCCTGTTCTTGTCTGGAATTCTTGAGCTACGGGTTTTGAGCCTAGTTAGAGTGTTGGCATGCTAGACACTTGCAGCTTCCAGAGTGGGAAAAGGGTTAGTATCAGGGTAGAATTTGAAATTTAGATTGAACAAGGTAAACGTCCCAGTCTTGAGGAGGTATCTAAGCAGGATCAATGTGTATAGGTCGACCTGGGATAGAGCGCACAAAGACAGCATCAGGGTGGCTTTGGTGCCTGGCAGAGGAGCTAGTATCATTAGGAAGAAGCCAGCCAGGGAGAGCGCGGATATGTTTCTACTTCGATACCCTTTTCCAGGAGTCTCTCATTTCGGCAGGCATCCATACTAATAAGCACATCTGCCTTTGCTGAGGGCTTTGACACAGAAGCTAAGAACAGCATGGTGCCTAATGGTGTGCATCTCACTAGCTGAGGCATCTGTAGGTGGAGGGTGGAGGGCTCGGAGGGTGGAGGGTGCCTAATGGTGTCCATCCCAATAGCTGAGACATCTGTAGGTGGTCAAATCACGCAAGAGTCCATCCTCAGATCACGCTAAGGTCGACCCTCTGCACACCTACCATTGCCCAACTCTGTTATTGACCTTTGACTGAAGATGTTTGCTTCGCTAACTCGCCCCTTAAATCCATTGGTGACGGGAATACGTGATGTCTTGACCCTAGGTACCCTTTTTCCCCCTATTTGTGGTAAAAGTGGTCATACTACCTATGTTTTTTCTTCTTGATTCTTATCCATTGCCATGGATGCATGAATGCAAAGCGTTTACATTCTGTCCTCCTTTTTGACTCTAAACTCTGGATACAGAATGCAAAGTGCACGTACGCCCGTTCCTCTGTGCGCAGGGCCCCTGTGTGCTCAAGGGACAGCTGCCTTGAGCTGGAGCCGTAAGTTCCTCTTCTATGTCCAGCAGTGTGTGGTTCCTGTGCACCCTGTGCTGCGTCTCTGGAGTGCATCCGGTTCTGCATGGCTGTGCTGCGTCTCTGGAGTGCATCCGGTGCCGCATGGCTGTGCTGCGTCTCTGGAGTGCATCCGGTGCTGCATGGCTGAAGTGTGGAGTTCCTGTGCTGCATCACTGTAGCTTGAAAGAAGACGTGAACCAAACTCCAATGGTTCCTGACAACTATACAAGAAGTTGGAAGACACCACAGCTGCTGTTGTGCCCTTTGCCTGTGGCTGTATAATGATAAGGAAGGATATGGAGTAGCTTGTAGTTGCCAAAAGCCCGCGTGCATTGTGAAAGGCTCTGTTGCTGGCAAGCTAGCAAGGATCTCACCAATGACTGTACAGTACTGCTGCCTTCAATTTGAGCCTCGTTTCAGTAAAGCAGGGCCCGCTGCTGTCTACCCTTTCCCTCATTCTCAGATTGCATAAATGATTGCTATTTTTTTTTCGCCGCAGGACGACCTCCCAAATGCCTGATATCTCGTTCCGTGCCGAGGCAGCTGGCTTTTCTGCACCCGACCCCCTGCTGTTTGAATTTGGTTTCAAGTTGGGAGAAGATGATTTCCAGGTAAATAGGGCGAGGCCCAAGCAAGGTGTTTGTGGATGTAGCTTTACTTCTATTGCAGTCCAGCTGTCACAAGCGGGCAGTTACAGTTCAAAAGCCATGTCCTAAAACCCTTGTTGTTCCTCAGTGTGCCTCATGTGTACATGTGTGTTGCGCGCACAACCTTTGTGTGATGCAGGTGCAACAGGCTGCCAGCCTGGAGCGTGCAGCGTCCCTGCAGACACAAAGGGGCGTCAATGAGTACATGGTGTATGTGGTGGCCGTCAACTCTGTCACTGGAGGGCGCAGCACACCTGAAACAAAAGTTTTCAACCTCACAGAGTTCACGCCAGAGGGAGACACATGCGAGGACCAGGAGGCAAGCTACGATGACGCTGTGCAGGGCAAGGCAAACGAGAAGGCCAACTTTAACCGGCTGGGAGCGACGGGCGACAACAAGGCTATTCAGGGCGGCATGAAAGCGACCAACGGCTTGGGCAATGCTGACCCACCCGCTTTTGATGCTTGCACGGATAACAACGCCGGCGGCAATGGCAATGGCAACGCCGGCGGTGATAACGGTGGTGGCAGGCGCAGGTTACTGGAAGATCACGACTTTTTCCAAACAAAGACACTGGAAGGCTTGAACGCCTTGTTGGAGACACTACAGGTGCGTGCGTAATCGTTGCTTCCTAACCCCTGCTTGCACGCATTGCCATGCAAGCTTTTGAGCAGGTAGCACGCCACCTCTGTCAGTCATCCCATTTTTTTGGAAGCTGACTGGATCCACTGATAGAACAGATCTGTGACAATGGTGACCCAGATGCACGGTAGGTGCATGGAAAGAGTGGACATTTAGGGCCTTGGGCTTTGCCCTCGTAAAACCAATGTCGCCTTTGCGTAAATGCCCGTGCCTATCTTTTCTCAAGTTTTAATTTCCATCACCTTGACGTACATTTCATCTGTGGATTGAGTTGTGAGCCTTTCACGCTTCGAGACGTGCATGCAAGCCTGCATGCCCCAAACCCTTGTGCATGGATGAACACATGGTTTCTCTGTTGATGCATAGATGCTTGTGCGCCCCCTGAAGGCGCCTGCTGCATCAACCAGCACCTGCAATTGCACCTGCAAGAAAGAAAAACATTTTGGTTGGCCTAAGGACTGAAGGAAAGCCAGGTGCTTCAGTGACCGCAAGCCGTGCTTACACACACAGACACAGACGCACACACACAGACACATACACACACACACGCACACACACACACACACACACACACACACACACACACACACACACACACACACACACACACACAAGCACATGAACGCTGAAGCGCATGCACTGTCACTTCTGTACACATGGACCAGCTTAAATTAGTTTGTACTTCCACTCGTGCCTTGGCAATGCCATAGTTCAGTAACACCACCCATGCAATTTTGCCCTCTGCAGTCTGGTAGGGTTGCTGACGCGCTGGGAACCCTCTCCTCTATCCAAGAGTCTTTTGAGTCGAAAGACCCGACCCTGGAACAGGCCCAAGTGCTGGCCAAGGTAAGACTGCATGGCTGCACTCAACAGCATGAGGTAGCATTCCTGCACTCAGGCCCAAGTGCTGGCCAAGGTGAGACTGCATGGCTGCACTCAATAGCACGAGGTAGCATTCCTGCACTCAGGCCCATTTGCTGGCCAAGGTGAGACTGCAAGGCTGCACTCAGAACGCAGATGTAATTGCATTGTCCGTGCATTTTTTGTAAATTGCATCCACGGGACCCAAATGAATGCTGGAGCTCCCAGATGAAGTGTACTCCAATTACTTATTACCGGCAATAGCATATTTGTCAGTGTATGAGGTTCCAAACGTGAAATAGACTGCTTTGTATCTAAGTGTGCAAGCACGTTTTTTTTAATCTGTGCCTGCATCCAGGCTTAGAAGGAGGACCTGCAATGCTGAAAAGTGCAAGGCCTTCTCATACGCCTCCTGTCCACCTAGCTTATTAAGGCTCCAAAGATCCATAAGGCTCCTGTCCACCTAGCTGTATAAGGCTCCAAAGATCCATTCTTTGTCCTTTGCCCAGGCCACCATTTACATAGGTATTGAAGGAAATCTATCACCTTGACTACGCAATTAAGCAAAATTGTGACATGGACAATTCTATAATCATGGCTGTCCCAGGAGGCATCAGGAATGTAGAATTTGGGCGTCAAGGATAAATTTTATTGAAAACTGGACTCGCCCCACCCCTGCCTCCAAATTTTTTGTAGAAAATTGGGGGTTTTCACCTAAAGCCTCACCTCTCCTTCTTTTCTTGCCTGCCTTGCAACGCAGATTGTCGACCAAGCCTTGGACATCCTTGCTAGCTCTGGTGCAAGTAACATTGGCACTACCACCATCCGCGCAGCGCTGCGCAATGCTGGACAGTAAGTGGCACCGCCAACACCCAATCTGTCATGGGGCCTGCCTTTTTATGATGTGATGTGCAACATTTTGTGTGCATGCATGCGTGGGCTTAGCCTCCCATGCCAAGCATTGTTGGGCATGTATAGCATTTTCTACACCGCACGCTCAATGTTTGAGAGCATGCATATGGGGAAGGATTGCTGACCCTTGCCGAGCCTGAATGAAATGCACATGGCTCATGGATGCTATGCTCTTAAAGTTTGCCTCTGTTGTCGGTTTCACACACAACAGTGGGCCTTGGTCGTCTGTCTCATGCAACTGTGGGCCACACACAACAGTGGGCCTTGGCACTCTGTGTTGTTGTCTCACGCTCAACAGTGGGTCACACGTAACATCGGGTCTTGGCCGTTTGCAGCTGCCCCACACAGGGCCTGCCCCGCTCCTTCTCAATCAGCTCTCCTGTTTGGTGACTGTGCATTTGTTTGTGTGTGTCTGCAGGGCTGCTGAGAGGCTGAAGGCTTGCGAAGATGCTTCTAACAACTGTGATGATGGTGAGTTGCTTGGGACCTCAAGTAAGCGGATGGGAGACCCACCTTTGCAGCAGTGCACGTGTTGGGGTGTACAAACAGGGATGGAAGATGATTAATGTACAAGGATCCCCTTCCTAAAATGAATGAAACTCCCAGGAAGCGGCTCTAACTCCTGGGATTAAACCTGCACATGGATCATTCATCTGGGAACCTGAGGTTAAGCGTTGCTGTCGACAAATTCCAGCATTTGTTTTTGCGCATTTAGTGTTGATGAGCCACTGGGAACGGAGGTATGGGTATTGCCTGTTGCATGCGCCTGGTGCTTTGTGCTGCGCTCTTTCATTTGCCCTCAGTTTGTGAAGGATGGATAGTCTGTTGCGTGCACCTGGTGCTTAAAAGTAATGTGCCCTTACATCCATCCTCATTTTAATGATGGGTGGGGACGGTCTGTTGAAGGTGCCTGGTACTTTGCGCTGTGCCCTTACATTTGTCCTCAGTTTGTCCATCCAGCTGAAGAGCTCTGTGGCCCTGACTGTGCAAGGTCTCAGTTATCGTTGCTTTACACGCTGCCATCCTTGTACAGACCAAGGCACCTTCCGACGTGCCATGAGGCTCATGGACACGCTGCGAGAAGCTAGGACAATCATGCAGAGAGGCGCCCCCTCTGGCAAGACCACTGTTGCCGTCAGCTCACGTGCTGGCCAGGCTGTGTCACGCAACACCCGTGCTGCCACCAGTACTGCCAACGTGGTGTTTGATGTGGCTGTGATGGGACGGTGAGTCTTGCTCGCCTTGGTGTGGGTTTTCTTACTTTGGGGGGGGCCATGCACAGCCAGGACCTGTGCAGCATTGACCTTGCAAAGCTGCTGGCATTCTTTTTACAATGAACCTGTGCAGCATTGACCTTGCAAAGCTGCTGGCATTCTTTTTACAATGAACCTGTGCAGCATTGACCTTGCAAAGCTGCTGGCGCCTTGCGTACAAGGCGAGGAACCAATGTTGGGTTCTGTGTGCGTTGTAGAATGTGCTTGGGCATGCGTACGTGCATGAGCTTTCAAAATGCGAGAACAAGGGTGCTTGTTCTGAATTCTCTGGTGTGCTCCTGATGATGGCTGCACTGCACATGAGCTAGTGTCACGAATGCATGCAACATACCACAAAATGGCACTCTTCCGTTCTGCATTTGCAGGGACAGCTTCATGCGGGCTGGTGCCGTGATCACCACCCCCTCCATGTTTGAGAGTTGGTGTGCAAGCAACTCTGTGTGCAGGGAAAGGGTGAGTGAAATGCAGTGCAATTTAGAGGATTATTGAAGCACACCACTTTATTTGTGGGCTGCCCTAGGGAACTCCAGAAGTAGTGGCGGTTTTGACATGCAATTTTTTTTTTGCAGCGAGTTATGCCTTTGATGTCTTGGAGGACTCAAGCAATGGGGAGGTGCACAGCAGCCATTGCTGCACCGCCCCCTCCGCCCCTCCCCCCAACCACACACACACACACACACACACACACACACACACACACACACACACACACACACACACACACACACACACACACACACACACACACACACACACACACACACACACACACGCGCGCGCGCGCGCGCGCGCGCATGGACGCACGCAATACGAGTAGCCACCGGCATGAGTGTCTCTCGGGGGCCAGAGGAAGGGTTCTGGTCAGGAAGGGTAGAGACCTTGAGGACAAGCAAGCAAATGTAACTGCTACGAGCACAACTGCTGCTGCTCTTTTTGTTTCTGGGGCCGAGGCTATGGCTCTGGGATCCCTTTCCCCCTCGCCGCTCACCCTCACCACTCAGCTGTGATATCTATTTTTGCCTCTTCCGTACCTGTTTGCTCATAGCAAACCTAAAATGTTTTGGGGCTGCTCGAGACTAGAGGGCTGCGCCCCTGCAAGTTCATTCAAGTTGATTCAAGTTGATTCAAGTTGATTCACCCAAAGCCGTTTTGTGCTGGCCCTGTTTTGTTTACAGCATGTACTAAGGAAAGGGCATGGTCACTTCTCCGAATAAATGAAAGTGACTGGGCACAAAAGCTACCCTTAAATTGAGCCCTCCTAAGGAACTTCAGCTCAATTGCCCGTGTGATCCACAGGACCGCCTGACCCTGTACCTGACATCTGTTAGGGATGCTGCCATTTACACCGACGCCACCACCAGCTTCCCTAACGTCATCCCAGGCCACTTCCGGGGGTCTGGCGGTGGCACAAATGATGACCCTGTAGTGGTGTCAGGTGGGTGAGTGGCGTTTGCCGCACTGAGGAGGAGAGAGACGAAGAGGTGGTGATGAGCAAATACGCGGAGCGAGAGAAACAGCGGGTGTGATGTGTGTAGAGGTGTAGCAAGCTGACATCTAGTGATATTGGCAGTACGTTGGAGCAGTTGGTTGTCTGTGGTATGCTTGAACCCTTGCAGTTTCCCCACGCAGAGGCAATCTTGGTTGCCTAGAAGTTAGTTTTTGCTCATAGACTGCAACCTCAAAGCTGAAGCCTGTGCCTTTGTTAATGCAGTTTGTTTTTGCGCAAAGGCAACCGCTTATTGTGCGGGTGGAAGCTAGTTTGCGCTTACAGGCTGCAATCTTAGAGCTGAAGCCTTGCCGCAAGTGATTTCTCAAGAACTTACGTTCCACTCACCATCAGCACTTGATAACTCCGCTCAAATCAATACAAACGTGAATCAACTCCAATTTGTGGACAGCCTTCCGATCCCCATGAGCCTCACCATCCCCATGCCACTGTGCCTCTGTGTTTAATAGGTGTGTTTGAGGCACAGTTCGACTTTAAGGACGAAGACGCGCGCCTGTGCTCCGCCACAACAGAGTGCAAGATGAGCCTCACAATCCCCATGAGCGGCGATGCCAACAGAGTAGGCAAGGGCTTTGCCTGCGTGCGCCTTGTCCCTGAGGAAGAGAAAGATGGCACAGGTGCCTTCTCTGCAGAGGTGGCCGTCTCTAACGCGATGGTGGAAACTGACAGTGAAGGCACACGGGCTGTCTGCGAAGTCACGCGTTTGGGTCGATACGTTGTCATGAACTATGTGCAGCCCCCCAGCCCTCCTCCCCCCTCTCCTTCTCCTCCCTTTGAGCCAGGTACTGAATTCCCACCGCCTCCTCCTGTGTCTGTGACGCCCCCTCTTCCCCCTGATTCCCTGTCTCCCTCCCCCTCTCCCTCCCCCTCTCCCTCTCCGCCCCCTGGTCAGGTCATTAATCCTCCCACAGTCACCCCCTCCCCACCACCCCCTGGTCCACCTGCACTCACGCCTGTGGAGGACAATGAGTGCACGGGAGCAGCCAACAAGGCCCTCACAGCCACCCTGAGGGTGCGTGTTTGTGGGGCAGCGCTGGTCAAGGGTGCATGCAGGCATGCAGCCTCGCTCAGCATGTTTGTCCTGAGACTGCATGGAACAACACACAAGGCAAAAGCGTACCATAGGTTTATGGGTGTGGGTATGTTTTTGAGTCTGTTGCCCTCAAGATGGGCAGGTGTGTCCTTCTTGGCTGCCTCAATTTGTTATGAGATTAATTTGGCACGCCTGACTGGAGGCCTTGACATTTTCCTTTCTCCCCTGGTTTTACCTTGCACACCTGGCCCCACCATTTATTTTTTCAGGAATGGGTAGAGTATATACTTGTACATATACTGTGGAGTAAATATGCGTACAGCAATAATTGCCATAAAAGCGTGTATTGTACGAGGTTGGCAACTCAAAGTCAAATATTAGCAGCAATAAGTACATACGATTGCTGCAAAAGTTGAGTACAAATCAAGTACACACGCATATGGCAAATCTCAAAGCCAGGTATGACCCATCCCTGCTTTGTTTTTGCGTGCACATCTGTCTTGAGCGCAGTTTAACAAGCCTGTGAATACAACAGAGCTGGCAAGGAGACTCCAGAGGAACTTTGGAAGTTTCCTGGGCCTGGAGAACGGCTTGGAGTGTGAGGTTGAGGTGAGTTGAGCAGAGCTCCGCGCTTGCTTGGACCCTGAGGAAGCAATGTGTTTCAGACATGGGCCAGCAACTGCTGTTTGATGCCTGCACTCTGGCCACACCGTTGGCTTCCTGCATCCTGGGCAGACTGTTGCATGCCTGTACTCTGGCCACACCGTTGGCTTCCTACATCCTGGGCAAACTGTTGGATGCCTGCACTCTGGTCGTACTTGGTGTAAGGAGTAGGAGTAGTTGCAGTGAGAGCAGCCTGTGGCATGTGCTTCAAGAGGCTTTGCTGGCCATGCTTTGAGAGAGTGCGCTAAGTGGCCTGCTTCAAGAGGTTTTGCCAGTCGTGCTTTGAAAGAGTGCTCAATGGCTGGCGACAAAGGCATGCACCTGTCATGTTTCAGAAAAGTGAGCACTTTCCTGAGCACCTTTGCTTGCTGTTTGCTGGTGGGTGTCGCTGAAACATGCTGTGTTGCTCAGAACTACTGCTTGCTGCTCATGGGAAGTTAGGGGCAAAAGGGCCTTACTTTACCAAATTATCACACTGTGACCACTGTGTTTTTAATAAGGTTTTGGGCCCTGTAAGTCATCACATTGTGACACAAAAGTGTTGCTTGAGCTGAGCTCGCTGCTTCCTGCACTCAGGAAGAAGAGGGAGAGGGAGTATTGTATATCCTCCTGAGTGATCATCTTGTGGCGACTGTTTTACTCTCTCAAGCTTCTCTTGATTTCTTGCTTTCTACTGCTGATGTGTGCAGGTGACTGAGGTTGAGGAGGAGGAGGAGGAGGAGGAGGGCGGCATAGCGCCAAGTGAGCAGCATGTTAGCTATGAGGTGACTGCCGATCTTGGCTCCAAGACGCCCGGCTCAGCAGTAGTGAGGGCACGGGTAAGTTGATTCTTTTCAGAATCGAGCCTTTTTTCGATGGGTCTTCCTTGCCAGGAGAGGATTATCAATGATGAAACATCCCCCTAAGTTTTTCAGCCGACTGGTACTATCATAACACAGTCTCATAATGATTTATTCACAATGTGCCAACTTTGGAAATCCTGCAAATGAGGTATTGGAATGGTGGCCCTATCATCATTCGATGGTGATTCAAGGAGAACTACGGCACAATGAAATAGGAATGGGGTCAGGTAGCTTCCCACCTTGAGTCCTTAGCATGCAGAAGTATCAAGGCGTTACATCAACAAATTTAGCACCATTAGCGAGCCAAGAGAGGGGGGTTGATCTCCCCATCCCAAGGTTCCATGTCGTCCCACACCACGGCCTCTTTTTTCCAATACCACAGGATATGTTCTTACATCAACAGGGTAGGAAGGGGTAGGGTCAATCAGAAGTAGGGCTGCGAAGAGTGTGCCAAAAAAGCCAAATACTAGAGATGTTTGCCCTGGCCCCTGGCGACTTTCAAGCATGTGTCTGACAGTGAAAACGCATTTTCATGTAATTTAAACCAGCTTGGTCAAAACTGGTGTTAGGTTGCACTAAGCATTTCAATTGCACCTTTCCTACTCTCACTCTCCTGGGAGCTTTCTACACATCCAACTATATGCTTTCTTTTCGAGAAAAAAAAGGGGTTTCCCTGAAACTGCAGGATTTGGTGTTTCAAAAGCCCATCCTTAGCTGAACCGTACCTCAGGAATGCACAGTGATTGAGACTTGAGAGCAGTGCTCTCTCAGAGCATGAACACTTGCAACCCACAATAAGTTCTTTGCATTGACAAATTTAATACTGGATTTCCTGGCTGTTCCTGAGAATGAAGCCTCTGAACAACAAACACACACACATGCAGTTGGAGGTCAAGGTAGTTGCCGACAGAGGGCTGTTCAAAGCCACCTTTGTTGACAGGAACATCAATGGCGAGACTGAGCCCCTGACTGCTTTGGATGGGACCTCTGTCACTGTGAGTGCTGGTCTTGCTTGGCTTGTGGGAGCCTCGTGCTTATACATGCTTGGAAAGGAACAGGAAGGAGGACCATGGCTTTTTCTGGCTGCAAGGGCAGCAGATCTACAGGGGGAAAAGGAATGCCTGTTCAATTGAATTTATGGGCTTAGAACTTCGTAAAGGTTGAGTGCCCCTGCTTTTTCAAGTGCCCTCACTCAATCATGCCTTTGAAGTGGGGTTGCATTAGTTGCAGGAGCAAGCAGTCTGTTCATGCTTGGAAAGCAGATGATGGACAGGCTTCTGTGGCTGTACCTGCCTGTCTGCAAGGCCAGCTGTGCTGTAGCAGCAAGAAAATCATGCTTGCGGAGGGGACTGTTGTAAAGGGGATGAGTGGCACTGCCTATTTGTGCTTTGCTTCACCATGCAGACCACCTAATGCATTGGAATTATCACTAAAGGAGCTGATTCAAGCTTTGTGCATGCAGCCTTTGCATCAGCAAATGAAACTTTGCAGTTGCACATAACCTTGTGTCCTGCATGCTCCTGCGCAGGTGGAGGCATCAATCCCCAATCCTACAAGTAAGTGCTGCTCACTTGTATGAAAGAACTACAGGAGCACATTGACCTGTGCATCAGGCTATGGCTTGATTGTGTGTATTATTACTTTACATTTATAAGGGAGCTATGGTCCACTCATTTGCAAACTCGGCCGCAACTAGAAGCTTAAGATCAATTCAACCACTTCCGCAAGCTTTCCCCACCTGCTGTAATTGCATTGAAATTGCTATATTTTAGGCTGCAGCTGTGATTTTGAGGAAAAAAGGAATTGCTGTGCTTGATTAGGCTCTATTAAAAGCGCTTTCATCATCGCCACACCTTTCCCCTCTATTCACTCTTTGAGATTGCATCTGCTTTTTGCTCACTCTTACTTACATGTGTGTGCAATTATTCTGCAGCTATCGAGGGCTGCTCAGCAGAACCAAGCAGGGTTATTGGTGCTACCATCCAGGTAAGCACAGGCTAGGGTAGGAGCTGCTCAGGATTAGCACCTACCCCAGCAGCACGCCTTGTTCTGCATTTTGTGATCAAATTTTATTTTTGAGGCTGTGCAGCTGGTTCGTGAAAGTCATAAAAGTAAATCCAAGCACAGCGGCATGCGCAGGTCTGTTCATGCAGTTCAGACAACACCAGAAGGTGCGCCTGACTGTGCATGCCAATTCCATAGCTGCACGTTGGGCAGCCTCTGAAAATCTACGAGCCTGATTGGAAAGGGATGGGCACCACCAAAACGGACCTGTGCTTTCATCTTAGCACCTCGTCTTAGCCAGATTGCCTCAGCCAGCACTGACCATTAATCTCTGCCGTCACTCTCTGCTCTTGCAGCTTACAGCTGAAGACCCTGCAAACACGGATCCTCTGGTTGACGAGTTAAGCAGACTAGATCCAGAGGACCGCGACGCCAAGGAGAGTGAGCTGGAGGAGCGCCTGCAGCGTGTGCTGGATAGCCTGCAGAATGTGGTGTTCGACTGCCCTGCTACAGTGAGTTGGGATACGTGTGCTGATGGTGTGGCTGTGGGCAAGTGGGGTGACTGGAGGTCGTGCACGTCCTTGTGTAGAGGTTGTGCATTAAAATAGCTGCACTGCCTCAGTGATCCTACCTAGTCTGAAGTGTGGATATCGCGCGCGCGTGTGTGTGTGTGTGTGTGTGTGTGCGCGCGCGCACATGGGTGTGCGTGTTCAGCAGCTGTGGAAGACAGCTCAAACGAGAGAGCTCTTGTTTGTTTAAGCTGTCCTTGATATGCCTGCCTGCCTTGCTGCTCCTTGCAGTTCGAGTTCACTGTTGACGTCGTCAGCATTGAGAACCGTCGCAGCCTGCTGAGCGGCAACATCCGGGATCTGCTCATGAAGGGCCGTGCCCTTGCTGGGCTCAGCCGCTGCTTGCTGCAAACAGACGCGGGCAGGCTGACCATCAACATGGGCAACGATGCAAGCAGCGATGAAATCTCAGCCGCAAGGGTGAGCAAGCTGCGTGCAGCTGGGCATGGCTGCCAAAATGATGCGTGCTTGTGGAGAGGATAGTCTTTACAGTTATTGAAGACCAGGGCTGCCAGATCGGGGTGCATCCTGTAATGGGGTATGTCATGCACAGAGAAGCGTAGGGTGAGTGCTTCTTTACAAAAAAGAGTGCTGGACAGATATGAGATAGAGTATGTCTATTAAAAATTGATTGCCCTGCCCTGCTCAGCATGTCTAAACACAGCTTGTTCTTTTCCGTTCTTTACTGCTCAAAATGTACTCGAGATGCGAAACGAGGAAATTGTCCGATAGCGTGGTGGCCTGCATAAAAAGCTCACATCATCAGGTGGAAACCTGTACTTCCAAGTCAAAATATTAAGCGGCAGGGTGGCATGTTTGTTTGCCTCATGATATTTCTGCCTCCCTTGGTCAGGAGGTATTGAGGCTCCAAACACGTGTACGCGTGCATACATGGATTCCTCTCCTTTCTCAGGGTGCCGCAAGCTCCTTGGTCTCAGCACATCCTTGGTCCGCAAGCACTTCAAACGTGTGCGTGTACATGCACGGATCTATTTCCTCTCTTAATTACTGCAAGCTCCTTGGTTTACGCACACACTGGCCCCATGCACAGCTGCTGCACTCCAGTGAAAGCGACAGAGAAAAGGGCTCCGTAACTGAGACAGGAACTTCCTTACTCATACTCAGAAGTCTAAGCAAAACCTGCCCCCCACACACAGATGCTTCAACCCACTCAAAGTGAAAAAGAAACAAAACTGCCTCCCCACTGGGGCAGAAGCTACCATACTCACAAGGCTCCTCAGGTGAGGCAGGGTCACAATGGGGATTGCAAGCAGCTCCACGGCCTGGTTCCCTGGCAGACAAGGCGCTGATGAAACCCACGAGGCTGCCTCAGCAGCTGCAAAGTGCTCGATGCGCAACTGCCATATGCGCGACAGCCCAGCATGAAATGCTTGCACACACACTGTAAGCCAACCAGCCAGGAAAAACAAAGGAGCAGGAGCAGTTAGACACCATGTCAGGAAGTAGGCCTTGCGGACTGTGCAGGCCACACAGGTGTATGAGAGGAAAAGTAAGGACTTCAGCTAGCACTTGTATGGCCTGGACAATCCGCACCTGTGCCCCTGAGATGCCTTGCAGGTCCAAAAGGATCCGCACCTGCGCTCCTGAGATGCCTTGCAGGTCCAAAAGGATCCCATGAGCATGCCATGCAATACCTCTGTTCATGCTGCCAAATTGCTCACAGCCACCCTTGAAACCTGACTTGCCTTCAGCCGTGCATTCCCATCCCACACCAGCTCCTCAGCCTGGCTCTCTCTATTGCCTAGGAGTAGCCTGCACTGTTCTGTGCCTCATTGCACAGCCTCAGCTAATGTTGCTACATCTGCAAGACAGAGCCTTGGAATTACCTGATGGTTCACTGCCTTTGTGTGCTTCTAAGGTTCACCTGTTTTCCTTCTGAGCTGTGCTTTGCCTGTGCGCCCTACACCCCTTGCAGACGGCGGTCCGGGATGCCAACTTTGGGACTGCCATCACTGACTTTGAGATCAACGGCAAGAAATTCACTGTGAGTGGTCATTTGGGAACCTGTGTGTGTTGGTCCGTGTTGCATTTGTTAAAGCCTGTCACCTAATAGAGCACCGCAAACGGCTGTGAGCGTTTGGACCTGTGGTCCTTGTCCGGGATAGGCAGTTCACTTGCTTTGACACTGTTCAAGCACGTAGCTGTGTGCATCTTCTACGCATCTTGAGTGATTCTTGTGACAGGGATGCTTCTACTGACTCTGGTTCTCCTTTTTATGTTCTTGGCCATGCAGGTCTCAGCTGATGTGGATGAAGGTAGGGATGGGTCGAGCAGTGCAAGTGTGTAGCTTGATATTGCATTCGAGCAAATGATCAGGAATAAAATGCATGCATGGATAAAGGTAGGGACGGGTCAAGCAGCGCAAGTGTGTAGCTTGATTTTGCTGTCAATCAAATAATCAGGAATAAAGTGCCTACGCGCAGTGCTGCATGTTGTTTTCACTAACGCAGTAAGCCGCTTCCTGTCTATCCCCTGCACCACTTTTGGTTTGCATAGCAATTGCCAATTCCAGTGTTTGAATAGTAATCCGCTTCCAGCTTTTGACTTGCACCAGTTTTTTATTCGCATAGCAAGCCGCTTCCTGTCCATCCCCAGCGCCCACTCCCTTGCGCACGCATTCTTGCTGCCTTTAGAAATATTATGTGGCCTCAGCTCACAAGCAAGAAACGCAGATGTCAAGGTCAAGTGTCGTGCTGGTTCTGTTGCATTCTCTCCTAATCTTGCCCCCGCTTACCTGACCCACAGTCTGCTCGCTGTTGTGGGTTAATTTCCAGGGGATGTGTCAGACGAAGAGGATGGAGACGATGCAAAGGTGCTTGGACCTGCCATTGCCATCCCGGTGCGTTTGGTTTGGGCTCACAGTTCTAACCTGCAAGTTCATTGGCCTTGCTTTCATCAAAGTCATCATGGCTTGGCAAGTTGCAGACAGTGATCCTGGCTGAGTAACTGAAGCTTTACCTTAACAATAGAGGTTTTGTCTGAGGGAAGATCAGGAGGAGCCAGTGAGTATTTGTTTACTGCCATGGCTGTCACGTTTGCACCCCCCTCTAGCAAAGGTGCCCCACTAATGGTCAATCATTAGTTAGCCAGCTTAATGCACTCACCTCAAAAAAATGTTATTGCATGGTTGAAGGCCAAGGTGTGGGCTTGCAGAGCCCTTCAGCCCGTTCAGGTATTTTAACACACACACACACACACACACACACACACACACACACACACACACACACACACACACACACACACCTGCTCCTTGCCCTGGATGGCCTGCCTGTGTGCCTCCTCACTGCTCTGCATGATCTTCATGCCTCTGCCCCTGACCCTGCACACCTTCCTTCGTGTCTGTAGGTGTTCTTCTTCTTTGTTGCAGTGGGCCTTATGGCTTTTTTTGTGGTCAGGTTAAGCAGGAAGGGTGCCAAATTCTCTGTAATGGAGAATCAGCAGGTGTAGTGCACTTCCACAGAATGAGTTTGGGTTGAAACAAATGACTGGTGCCTGAAACAGTAAATTATCAAGTTATTATGATACAAGAGCAATGCTGCAAAGAAATGTTGTTGTTGGCATGCATGTCTGTTGCTGTAGCATGTTTTGTTAGTGTGGCTTGTCTTAGTGGTAGCGCGCTGCATATTTGATTTGGCGTTTTTTGGGGTGGATGACATCAAACTTGCGTGCAGCCCCATCTTTAATAATGATGACGCCAACGAGGCTTTCTTAATGGATCTTGATCAAATTGATTGTGGGTGGTGTCAATTAATTTTGTTCTGGATCTGGCGATTGCGTGCTTGTCAACATATGAAGATATATCAAGAATTGATGTTGAGCTGAAGAAGCGTGTTGCTGTTGTTCACTTATGTGGCTTTTGTTGGGTTGCCAGAAGAATTATCCATCGTCATCTAAGTTACAAGCACCTAGTGGTGAACAAGTTCATTACACATTCACCCCATTCCTCTCTCGATGATGCAGCCAACAAGGCTACCTTTTTTTACATTGTTTTTTTTAACATTAATTTATAATTTTTTGTTTCTTGTTGTTCTTTTTACATTTATTTTTTCATTGCCTTTATTGACTTCATTCTAAAACACTCGTGTTTTGTGCAGCCAATATGCTGTACAAACTCAGACCTGATGTTCCTCATCCTAGGGGGCTCTCTCAGGTTCCAAACCTTCAGCGTTTAAAGACTCATGCTCGAATGCCATCATTGCTCATCTCTTTTGACTTGAATGGCCGTGTGCGCATTGTACACAAACAATGCTTTTTTATATGTCATGCGCTTTGTCTTTTCCCCTTGACAACCCCGCAAGCACTTGCTGTACTATTTTTTATTTCCTCAATTATTCAGGCAGGATGTACTCTGATTAATTGTAACTCTTGACTTGTACACTTTTATTTTTTGCCACCATTGAGGGTGTGAGATGTTGAAGGTCGGCTGTCGTGTGTAATGTGCACAGAGGAGAGGAGCAGTGAGCGCCTCTGCTTCACCTGCAAGACTGGCTGCGCACATCAAGGAAAGACTCCCTGATAAGCATTAGGTTCATTGTAAGTTACAATGGGTTGCGATAGGGTGACAAGTAAGGATGGGTAGTCAGCTCCTGCCTAGGCGAGGCGAGGCTAGGGGAGGCTCTTTGACAGAATGGGCATACCCTAGTTGGCAAAGAGTGTCACCAGGTTGGGGGGGTGGGTACCTGGTGTTAGCGAGGTTGCTTAAGATTTAGATTTGGATTTACACGAGGGGACCTTCAGCCACTGGCAGACTGTTTGGCTGATCGGCCTGTGACTGGTCCTTGCCAGTCAACATAAAGTCCATAAGCTCAGAAACAGACGAAAAAAGTGTGTTGTTGTGTTGCAAGAGGAAATTAAAAATATCCTGGACACTGGTTTGTTGTAAAAATGGTTGCTCCCATTGGAAAATCACCAGAAAAATAGTTGAACAGGTAAGCATACTTTATCCTCAGAGCACAAATGTTAGCGTCTCTGCACACCAGGCCTTTTTTTCGCGTATAAGTAATACGATCGTATTAAAATACGGGATTTTGAAAGCTGAAATTCGTATTAAAATGGGTGATGTACCTCGAAGGGCCACATCGACCATTTTGGCCCCCTTTCAGACCTCTAAAGGGACCTGGATTCGGGCATCGGTCAGCAGCAACAAAGTCGTCGTTTTAGCAGCTCAATGCAATGCAAGTCATCCTTTTTGAGCAAGGAGTGAGCAACAGTCTGGACCGAGGCTTGCTGTGTGCAGGGGTATGCTGACAAGCTTGAGGAGTGAGATAGCAGCATCAGCTGCACAGTGGGTGCAGCAGCGCATTTAAGCATGAGCCAGCATGGAAGCAGCAGGCTCCAGTGCCTGCAACAGTGACAAGCATGGAGTTTGATTTAATGTCCTCCCTAGACCCTGTTGCAATTGGCAGGTGGCTAGACGCAAGAGCGTGGAGGATACGGGCTAGGAGGGGATGTTTGTTACACAAAGTCTGCTTGGCGGGACCACGGGACCCTTGGATTTTCATAACTTGAAGGTTCACAGGTGTTAAAACTTTCTTGCTTAATGGACTGTTTGGCATGCAAAGCTTATGAGCAGGTATTGAACATGGAGTTGTGATTGTAATTGAAGTGCTAAGGCATGGCACAGTGCAGCAGTAAGGGAAGTAGATGTTACCTTGCCGCGAGGCCACAAGGCGGGCTTGGTTGGGGGGCAAAGTATTAAAATGGCACTTCTCATAAAGGGGGATTTCCCTCGTAGTATTGAAATCTCGGTTGTGCCAAAACGAAAAAAAAAAAAGCGCTGCTGCACACCAAAAGAGCATGAGGACAGATCTTTACAGATTTATAGAATGGACCGCTAGCCACAATGTTGGACTAACAGGCCTGGTGCTGGTACATTCCAGCACACGGAGGCGGAAACTGTTAACGAGAAAACTGAAGAAGAGGGGTATGTCCACAGGATGCAAAACCAATGTCTTACCACAGGAGCGCACAAAGAAAGGGGGGCATAGGCAACCTGGGATGCCTCTGGCCTATGCTCGGAAGAGTCTGAGTACCACCATCTACAAGCCTTTCACACCAAATGAGTTCGTCCATAGGCCACTGCCCGGACAGCAATCCGTCCCATGTGTGCGCGCCGCTAACACAGCAGAGGAAACGAAGCAGCAATTCCTTGATACACACCACTTGAGAGGGAAGAAGCCACAGATTTAGATTTTAGATTTTACACAGGGGGACCTTCAGCCAGATTTACAGATTTACAGATTTAAAGGAGAGACCTTCAGCCAGACTGTTCGGCTGATCGGCCTGTGACTGGTCCTCGCCAGCCAACATCATGTCCATAAGCTCAGAAACACACGAAAAAACTTGAAGCTTGTTGTTGTGTTGCAAGAGGAAATCAGAAACATCCTGGACACTGGCTTGTTGTAAAAATGGTTGCTCCATTGAAAAATCACCAGAGAAACAGTTGAACAGGTAAGCGTACTTTCTTCTCAAAGCACAAACATATGCGTCTCTACACACCAAAAGGGCATGAGCCTCATCTTGAATTTCATCACAAGAACAGCGATCACACAAAAGAGTGTTCCGAGTATCCCAAGCTGCTGTCTCCACCTTCAGTGTGTGTGCCCTAAGTCTGAAACGGCTAACATTTGTCATGACATGTGGAGACAAATCCAAATGCATGTGCCTTGGTAAACGGGCAGGGGCACGCACGTTATGGTCAAAAGGCACTGCAAAAAGCGACTGGTAAGTTGCCAGCTTACTATATGTGTCCCGCGGGTTCACTCACTCAACATCTCTCCACACTGCCTGCAGCCTGTGTCTGAGGTCATTAGTAAACTCTTGAATAGGGATAGGAGTGCCCTGCCGCAGAGCTTGCACAAAGGAATCACAGCGCCGTAAGCCTTGAAAAGCATCTAAAACTTGAGCAGTCCAGCAGGCTGGCTCACGCGAATGAATGTTCAAATCTGCTTTCAACACTCTTCTCGACGTCTCACTGTTAGACCTCAGCATGCTATTATACATTTTGAGACCTAAACCAGTAAAGACAACATTTTGACAGTAAAGACAACATTTTGACAGTAAAGGCAACATTTTGGCAACAGACCTAAACCAGTAAAGAAGCCGCAGATAGTACACCTTCAGCTCAGGCAGAGCCTGCCATACTCATGTCCAGCTGATTTAAAGCACGAACTGATTGAACCTGAGTAGACGCAAAAGAAGAAACTGAAGGGAAGGGGGGGGGGGTGCAGAAACACAACCTGGGATGCCTCTGGCCTACGCTCGGAAGAGTCTGAGTACCACCATCTACAAGCCTGTCACACCAAATGAGTACGACCATAGGCCACTGCCCGGACAGCAATCCGTCCCATGTGTGTGCGCAGCTAACACAGCAGAGGAAACGAAGCAGCAATTCCTTGATACACACCACTTGAGAGGGGAGAAGCCGCAGATAGTACACCTTCAGCTCAGGCAGAGCCTGCCATACACATGTCCAGCTGGATTAAAGCACGACCGGATTGAATCTGAGTAGACGCGAAACAAGAAACTGAAGGGAAGGGGGGGTGCAGAAACACAACCTGAAATGTCTCCGGCCTACGCTCGGAAGAGTCTGAGTACCACCATCTACAAGCCTGTCACACCAACTTGGTTTGAAATGAGTACGACCATAGGCCACTGCCCGGACAAAGGGCATGAGCCTCATCTTGGATCTCATCACAAGAACAGCAATCACACAAAAGAGCGCTCCGAGTGTCCCAAGCCGCTGTCTCCACCTTCAATGTGTGTGCCCTAAGTCTAAAACGGCTAACGTTCCTCATGACATGTTGATTTTGATTTTGATTTAGATTTACATGGGGGACCTTCAGCCAGACTGTTCGGCTGATCGGCCTGTGACTGGTCCTCGCCAGTCAACATAACGTCCATAAGCTCAGAAACAAACGAAAAAAGCTTGTTGTTGTGTTGCAAGAGGAAATCAGAAGCATCCTGGACACTGGCTTGTTGTAAAAATGGTTGCTCCATTGAAAAATCACCAGAGAAACAGTTGAACAGGTATGCGTACTTTCTACTCAAAGCACAAACATCTGTGTCTCTGCATACCAAAAGGGCATAAGCATTCCTCATGACATGTTGAGACAGATCCATAGATTTAGCCATAGATTTAGATTTACACGGGGGGACCTTCAGCCAGACTGTTCAGCTGATCGGCCTGTGACTGGTCCTCGCCAGTCAACATAATGTCCATAAGCTCAGAAACAAACGAAAAAAGCTTGTTGTTGTGTTGCAAGAGGAAATCAGAAACATACTGGACACTGGCTTGTTGTAAAAAAGGTTGCTCCATTGAAAAATCACCAAAGAAACAGTTGAACAGGTAAGCGTACTTTCTTCTCAAAGCACAAACATCTGCGTCTCTGCGCACCAAAAGGGCATGAGCCTCATCTTGAATCTCATCACAAGAACAGCGATCACACAAAAGAGCGTTCCGAGTATCCCAAGCTGCTGTCCCCACCTTCAGTGTGTGTGCCCTGAGTCTGAAACGGCTAACATTTGTCATGACATGTGGAGACAAATCCAAATGCATGTGCCTTGGTAAACGGGCGGGGGCACGCACTTTGTGATCATAAGGCACTGCAAAAAGAGACTGATAAGTGCCCTGTTTGCTATAAGTGTCCCGCGGGTTCACTCCCTCAACATCTCTACACACTGCCCGCAACCTGTGTCTGAGACAGATCCAAGTGCATGTTCCTTGGTAAGCGGGCGGGGGCACGCACTTTGTGATCATAAGGCACTGCAAAAAGAGACTGATAAGTGCCCTGTTTGCTATAAGTGTCCCGCGGGTTCACTCCCTCAACATCTCTACACACTGCCCGCAACCTGTGTCTGAGACAGATCCAAATGCATGTTCCTTGGTAAGCGGGCGGGGGCACGCACTTTGTGATCATAAGGCACTGCAAAAAGAGACTGATAAGTGCCCAGTTTGCTATAAGTGTCCCGCGGGTTCACTCCCTCAACATCTCTACACACTGCCCGCAACCTGTGTCTGAGACAGATCCAAATGCATGTTCCTTGGTAAGCGGGCGGGGGCACGCACTTTGTGATCATAAGGTACTGCAAAAAGAGACTGATAAGTGCCCAGTTTGCTATAAGTGTCCCACGGGTTCACTCCCTCAACATCTCTACACACTGCCCGCAACCTGTGTCTGAGACAGATCCAAATGCATTTGCCTTGGTAAGCGGGCGGGGGCACGCACTTTGTGATCATAGGGCACTGCAAAAAGAGACTGATAAGTGGCCAGTTTGCTATAAGTGTCCCGCGGGTTCACTCCCTCAACATCTCTACACACTGCCCGCAACCTGTGCCTGATTTAGATTTAGATTTACACGGGGGGACCTTCAGCCAGACTGTTCGGCTGATCGGCCTGTGACTGGTCCTCGCCAGTCAACATAATGTCCATAAGCTCAGAAACAAACGAAAAAAGCTTGTTGTTGTGCTGCAAGAGGAAATCAGAAACATACTGGACATTGGCTTGTTGTAAAAAAGGTTGCTCCATTGAAAAATCACCAAAGAAACAGTTGAACAGGTAAGCGTACTTTCTTCTCAAAGCACAAACATCTGCGTCTCTGCACACCAAAAGGGCATGAGCCTCATCTTGAATCTCATCACAAGAACAGCGATCACACAAAAGAGCAACCTGTGCCTGAGGTCATCAGTAAACTCTTGAAGAGGAAAAGGAGTGCCCTGCCACACCGCTTGCACAAAGGAACCACATCGCCGCGGGCCTGGAAAACCATCCAAAACTTGAGCAGTCCAGCAGGAAGGCTCACGTGAATGAATGTGCAAATCCGCTTTCCACACTCTTCTCAGCGTCATTCTGTCAGGTGTGGGAGGGGTCATTTACACCCCTCAGACTCTGGATCCTCTTAAAGAGCTTGTTCTTGACACTCATGCAGCCACCAGGCTTACTCTGAAGCTTCATGCTCATTCTGTCCAGTACGCTTATAAACTTGTTAGCACCAGACGTGCTCTTGAGAAGACTTCTCTCAACTCTCATCGCCAAGATCAGGCACCGCTACTGCTATTAACCCTCCCGATCCCCATTGACTTCTTTCTTGTTTCTCTTGGTGAAGGGGATACACGGTGCCTCGGCCCTAGGTGTCCTCTTTTCCTTAATTGATGCGGGGAGTGTCTTCACTGCCTGCGCAGTTTTTCTTTTCTCTTCTTCTCAGCGTCTCACTGTTAGACCTCAGCATGCTATTATACATTTTGACAACAGACCTAAACCAGTGAAACTGAAGCGTCTCATGACCACACTCCCTCAGGACAGCCCAGTTTGTAGTGGTACGCTTAACACCCAGCGTGCTCTTAAGATAACTCATGTGTCGCACTTACAGATCACTTGCAAACTCCTTGCCTCCTTTAATGTGTTCAGTGCCCCACACCTTGATTGGAAGCCGGGCAAAAGTATGTAAACAACTTGAAAAGACCAATGGAAAGACCCTTGTATTTTCTGCGCAGCTCACACACCTCAAAGCAATTGCAACTTGATTGGATAGAATCTATTGAATAGAAGAGAGCGTGTATCTTGTCTTGGATTTCAGCACTCACACTCATCACAAACATTTGAACCACCCGGACATTTACAGGATTCAACCTTCAAGCCGTGGGCACAAAGCTTAAACCTACTCACAATCCTCATGACCTCTTTATCCAGGTCCTTGAACAAACAAAAGGAAGTGCGTGCCATATGATTCAAGTTGTGACTCTCCACACCATCCTTTTGGGTGTTGGTGCGACCTGCTACACTGAGCACACCCTTAATCAGTTTAAACAACTGGGACTTGACCACCAACGCGCCAATAAACTCGCTCGCAAACTCCATGCCCATTCTGTCATGTATGCCAACAGTCTTGTTAACACTAGGCGTGCTATTGAAAACAAGAATACTTCTTGCAGCCAGGTTATGGAGCCGGGTGCTTCCAATAACCCTCCAGATCCCCATTAGGATATTCTTTTTGTAGTCTTCGTGGTGGAGGGGACTCACGGCTCTTTTGATCCAATGTGTCTCCTTTTCCTTAATTGATGTAGGGAGAGTTTCCTCTGCCTACGTAGTTTTTCTTTTCTTTTCAATGGTTGTCCGCACCAAGGATGGTAAGTCACTGCTTTCCTGTTCATCTCTGGGGGACTGAGGGCATCCGCTTCCCTTCAAAATTCCTGCTATCTGTACCTCAAATCCCCTATAATGTCATGCATGGGAATCTTAGGAGCACTCAGCATTTTCTGTTAAAACATATCCTCATTGCGCATGCCAATAGACATCTTAAACACATATGCAGATCAGCAGGACTCGTCTCTATCAGCAAGGTGTAATTATGCTTTCAGCACTTCACATAATGTCTCAATATTTGAATCGCTGATGCTTGGCAAACGTACTGTTGATAATCCTGACAGTATCTTTAAACAAATAAAACTGCAAAGGCTCTTGGCCACACTCTCTCAATACTGGCCAGTTTGTAGCAGTGCTGTTCACACCTAGAAAACGTCTCAAGGAGCACGAGTACCTTTTCTGCAATTGGCTTTTGAGCTCCCTGCCTTCTCGTTAATATTCTGTACCCCACACTTAATATGCATACATCCCAGCCGGAATGCCAAACACCTTAAAAATCCAAAGCAGAGCGTGTCTATTTTTCAAATCACTGAGTTCTTTGCTTGCATAAGAACTCAGGTTCTTGGAGGTTGCAGGAAGTAAGATGAGTGACCTGTGTATTTTCCTGTTTCTTTTCTCCATCTGTTTGTATTTCCAGTATCTCTCTTCAACTTGCCTCAGGCTTATTTTCTTCGTTCAACCAGCTATTCATTGCCATGATTATCCTTGAATCCCTTGGGCATGAACTGTTGTTCCTTCTCTTGCTCCAAAGCCTGGTCTTACTCTCGAGCGTGCTACTTTGCTGTTAAAGCATTTTCCGCTGAAACCGGTATCCCATTGTCAGTTTTCACCAAAAAGTATGGCTCTATGTCTATATATGGAGCACTCCTTATGCTCTGGAGGTGCTTCTCTTGTGGCCGAAATAGTTTCTACCCTGAGAAGCACAAGCAACATATTCAAGGGGGTGTCCTAAAAACCATATCTACCCTCATTAGCAACTCACAAATTAATATTCGTGTCTAGAAAGTAAAATCGTATGGTGGCATTGCTGGTAACGAATATGCAGATGCTATTGCTAAATATCAAGCATGCCAAGCCAATATTAACGTGGCTGATACCGGCATTCCCAGTGCAGGCCCCGGCGGAAATCCTTTTTCTCATTCATTTTGGTTGGCCAAGCAGGAAAACAAAGAACACAATGCTGGCATATCCACAACTCCTGCACCCAATCCTAAAATCACCTACCTCCCCAATCTTCAAAATGCTCTCAAGTTTCATATGCATACAAAACACAGACTTGGGTATGCCAACTCCAAAACAGGCTACTACTCATATTGTCTGAGTTTTTTTACCACATGTAGATAAGAAAAGCAGCAATGCCTTTAGGAACATGTCCTGTATATCCTCGCCCATGAAGCGCACCATCGTACAATGTCGCACTGGCACCCTCTATAACCAAAAACGTGCGGTTCGTTTCAAAGGTTTACTGACCCAATATGCCCTCTCCCAGGCTGTCATCAATTAGACAGCGCACTCCACATGCTTTCAGGCTGCCAAAACCATATCATCTCCAGCATGAAAACTGAACGCCACAATGTTGCTGGAAGAATGATCGTCAAAGCTCTTAGCAAAAGCCCTTGGGGAGCAGGCTTGGTTAACATGGACATAGGAAGTGGTGATAGGTTGGCGCAGCACAACCTTCAAATCCCTGCACATGCATGAAACAGAATGTTACCCCCTTACCTCTTTCCAAGAAAAATTTCTAAGAGATCTAGACTCACCTCCAGCCGTCCTGATGCTATACTGAATACTCCCTATAAAGCCAAACCCACTCCTTCTTCTCCTTCTACCTCCTGCTCACACCATCATGTTTTACGCAGCAGACACAACCCCACACTGAGGACCTCAACAGCCAACCGCGTGAGGCAACCCCACCAACTGAATGTAAACCAGCGGCATATGCACTTGATTGAAATCAAGTACTGCGAAGACACGAGGCCTGGACAGCAGTTGGAGGCGGCACAGCGGCAGCATGCAGACCTCTGCAAACTCATTAATGCAAAAGTTGTGACTCTCCACACCATCCTTTTGGGTGTTGGTGGGACCTGCTATACTGAGCACACCCTTAACCAGTTTAAACAACTGGGACTTGACCACCTACGCGCCAATAAACTTGCTCGCAAACTTCATGCCCATTCTGTCATGTATGCCAACAAGCTTGTTACCACTAGGCATGCTAATGAAAACAAGAATACTTGTCACAGCCAGGTTATGGAGCCAGGTGCTTCCAATAACCCTCCTGGTCCCCATTAGAATTTTCTTTTTGTAGCTCCGTGGTGGAGGCGATTCAAGGCTCTTCTGAGCCAATGTGTCCCCTTTTCCTTAATTGATGTAGGGAGAGCTTCCTCTGTAGGGGTGTTTACCCCCCGAGGCGACTTTCACCAAATGAGTTCAAAATTTGACATTAGGTGTACATTTGGTAAATATGAAGGGCTGCATACTTGGAATTTCAAAAATCGGCCCAGGGGGTAAGCAGGAGCGCCCCCAACCTTGTATAAGGTCTGATCATGGACGCATCTCACACAATCCCTCATAACTGGCCAGCATACAGTTCAATTCTTGTCATTTTGAATTTGACAGGTGCCTGCTACTGAGACCTTTCTGTAGATATGCTGTTTGTGGAAGACAACGCCCAAATGGGCAAGCTGGCCCGGGAGATGTGCGTTTTTTGCCATTTTTGGCCAGTTTGCTCACACAAAAAGTGGCATTAAAGATGTGGAGGGCTATTTCCCTCTTCCCAGTTAAGCACAGGTTTTTAGCATAGTATGATACAGCAGCATGAGCAATATGGGGCAGAAACAATGTTGCTCAAGGCTAATGCCTGCCAGAATTGTGGTTTTTAATTGCAAAAAATGCACGTTTGGACCCATCCCTGACCAACCATGCAACATTTTTTGGTACTTTTTGTTGCAAACCTATTCTTATATCACAAGGTATCCAACGGTGTGCTGCTTGACCAAACCAGATGACTTTCAGAGTGACCCCCATTTTAGGGTGCTCATTTGCCTAAGTGCTTACACAGGAAATGGGTTTTTGGTGCATAAGGTGCCTCCAGGATGGTTGTTCTGGCATGATACTCGGCATGGGGGTCCAGCATGGTGTTTTGAAGGGGCTGTGTGTGGGAATTTGGGAACGCGCAGGTGTGTGAGTGCCTGCTGTTGGACACGTGCTCATTTTTCAAGGGTAAAATGTATGCTGGGCCTGGTAGCATGCTGAAGGTGTGTTGATAGTCCTATCATCGCGAAAATTTGTTCATGTCTTCATATCAGAGAGGGCCACAGCTAGGCAGGCTTCCAGCCTACGCTTGCTTACGCCGGTTTAAAACGGCTAGCTATCCCAATGCCATCCGCATGCCCTTGTTTGAGCACACCACCATGCACTGCTCTCTGGTCCTTGCACGCCATCCCCTGAAACCCTTTCCAGACCTCACAGGTGCCCAGAGCCACACTACAACACAGGGCCTGCAAAATTTGGAGCAGCGAATGGTCAGCTGTCCGGTGTTTTGCGTTTTGGTGACGTGCGTGCAGGGGGTGTGTCAGGTGGGCTGCAGTGGTACTCCCAAGCTCCAAATGCGTGCATTTGGACCTTATTGACTCTTGCTGATGCTTCTTGAGTGCTGGAGTGCACTGTGCAGGCCAGCCTACTCTGCCTACGTAGTTTTTCTTTCACAAAATGTCATACTTATAAGTATAATACTAATCTCGCACTCTGCTCCACAGTCAATTAAAACAGACGCAGGGTTGTTGTTAATGCACCCTTTGAAGCGCAATGAGGGGTGACCTCGGGCGCCCTCCATTTTCACCTCGGTCAATAAGGATGGCCATTCCTTGAACAAGGCTGTCCTAAGTGGTTTAGACTGGCCTACATCTTCCCCACTCAGGCCGGGCTTTAGCCAAAAAGAAAAGTCAGTACTGACATCATGATAGGGACTTCTCTGTTCCTATTAACCTAAACCCTTAAACCACTATTGGACTTGCAAGGACTTGCTGCAGCAATCATTTGGGTGGTCGTTGCCCTTTCAGCTAGGACTAAATTCAAGTCTTACAAACCTTTCCCCCCGCCATGTGAAAAGTGCGCAGGAGGAGGTGCCATCAGGGATGTTGTAAGAGCTGGCTGATCAGGCCACTTCAAACTCTATGGTTGTTTAAGCACATAGAGAATATGGTTGTTTGAGTTTATAGAGGATCCGCAGGCAGGCACTACAGATGCAAACCTGCGTGGTAAGGTATGCACACCACGAGCACAAATAAGTGCAGGATTAGGGCCCCTTACCATGGGCCTTGGAATTACGGGTTCAAATCCTGGTCGATGTGTAGCAGGTACTATCTATAATGACTACCATCACTCCCCTGGTTGAACTGGGTCTTACCAGACATAACGCAGAAAAATTAGCCTCTCAATTAAGTTGCCATGCACTCCAACCCTTAAAAAAAATAATAAACACCAGGCACTCATTATACTTGCAGGGTTCTTCTGGCAGGGGCGTCACTGGGGGCGAGGCAGTTCAGAGCAGGAGGAGGAGAGTCTACGCCCGCAGGCGCATGGTTGACAGCAATCTGCCTGACCCTCATTAGTTATTCCCCATCGGTTCATAGCTTGGTTTAGGCTGGACCTGTGAACCTCCTCGGTGAGGCCCTAGCTAGCTTGCTAGTTAGGGTACCTTTCCTTAATGCATGCAGCTGGACCTGGCTTGCGTAGTCTTTTCTTTTCTTTTCTTCTCTTTTCTTTTCTGGTCGATGTGGGCAAAAAGTAAGTCGTCTTCCAAATGGTGCTAGGTACGAACCATCTGCGGATGGGTAGGCAAGAGCGGCCTTCATATGCCAGCGCCTGAGGCCAACCAAGGACGGTTGGAGCAGGGGGAATGTCACATGGTGTATACACACCTGACGAAGGGAATTAAAGGAACTGGTCCCCTATTGCCTCACACAACATCGAGGCCAGGCAGCGCAAGTAACGGCACGGATCTTGTCGCGATTGCGACCACAAGCGGTTTGCCCTTGGAGCCCTTATTGACGAGGAAGGCAATTCAAGTTTCTGAGGACTGCTATGGCTTGGTTCAGTTAACAGCAACGTTGCTGGCCCACTTTGCCAAGCTCCATGGGTTCTGCAGATGAGTTTGGTTGTAACGATACCAGGCTTTCCCAAATCAGATCACCTACCATCAACTGCCCTCCAGGCTTAGGCTTCGGGCTAGCTAGGTCAGCCAGTACTTAGAAGGATCACTTCCTTCCTAGTCTATTCTCTTCTCTGCTGATTGTTACATTTGCAACATGTTCGAAGTTGCAGTAATTTATGTCAGTCTTAATGGAATGATTCGCTTCTGTTGCTTATGTGAATCTTTGTGAACCCTTGCTGTGTTTTCGGGGTCTTTTATTAATTGGAAGTCGAGACCCTGTGTAAGGATGATTCAGTAGCTAATCTGTCCAGCACTGTGCCAGCTGTCGAGGTCCTCCAGTGGTGAGTGCGTGGCTCCAGATAACGCTACAACATTGGTGGTTTGCCTTCTCCAGCCATCTTGCATGTCATGCAATGTTTGAGGTTAGCCGTGTTCTAGCCATTGCTGGATCCAGACCTCTGAGATCTAGGGATGCCCTTGTAAAATGTTTACTTGGTGTCCTCGTCACTAGCATATCTATAGAGTACTTTCGGGGGGAGCCAAGCGTAGTGCCATATGGAATGCATTGGGATGGAAGTGCAAGGCCAAAAGGACCAGGCCAAAGCCAGTGGCCATAATCTGGCCTCCAGATGCAACGTTGCATAGCACTATGGCACATTCCTATTCCTATAACGGCCTATATTGTGGAACCGGGGGACTTGCACCCCATTCTAATGGTTTCCTATATATGTAAACGCACTCTGCCCACTACACTAACGCGTTGCTGTTGTGATGGAAAAGGACTAGCCGAGTGGTGGATGCACAGCTTGCAATTCCTATCGCATAAAAAGTCACTTCGTGACAGTTGCACTGACAATTTCAGCCATGCAGCATGGCCCATATGTGCATGCACATGCTCATCCAGGAGCTCCTGGACACCTACGCCCGGACTCTTGCAAGCCTCTCAATTGAGAGCTCCTTCTCCTGCTCTCCACCACCACGCGCCCACCAATCTCCCCCCCAAAGTCCCCTGAAAATGATAACTATGCCGGGTGCTATCAATAATTGTTAATCAGGGATTGTGAAAAATCAAGGAAGCAAATAGGGATGCTCCAAAAGCCAGTCACGGCTACGCTATGATTGTGCCACAGTAGCGTGCAAATTTTGATTGTGAAGACAATAGACTTGGGGAATGTGTAGAGGCGTCGCAGCAGAAAAGTCAAAAGCTCACAACTGTTCATCAGTCAGGACCCTGGATGTCGGGGAGAATCCGACGAAATGTCAGTTACATAACTGCTTGACCAAGCACCAATATGATGCAATCGCACTCATTGTAAAAACTTATTTCTGTAGGTTTATTTCAATGCGTGACAATACAGCAAATCCTCAGGCTGCGTGCAACCGTTTGCCATGCTTGCAATGGCCAAGGGCACCAGCACATTGAGTGCCCTTGCATTTTTGCTCAACCTATTGCCACGTATGGCTGCCATGAGGCTTCCAGTGTGTGCGGTGGGGCTCATGCTAGTTTTGCACCTGGTACTGGCACTGCCATCGTGCCAGGCAAAAAGCCAGGACTTCTCAAGTTGGGAGACCCCAGGAGCCTCCGGAATGGAAGAAGAATTGATGCTCGGCAGGCTGCGGAGTCTGATGGACTCTGAAGGTGAATAACTTTGCAACATGTAACCGTCGTTCTCTGTGAACACACGCACACACACGCACACACACACACACACACACACACACACACACACACACACACACACACACACGCGCGCGCACACACACATACACACACACACACGCGCGCGCGCACACACGCACACGCACACACACACACACACACACACACACACACACACACACACACACACACACACACACACACACACACACACACACACACACACACACACACACACACACGCGCGCGCGCGCACACACGCACACACACACACACATACACACACACATACACACACATGGGAAGCACATGCTGCACCTTTTTGTGGTTCCACAAGTGTGTAAATTTCGTGATTTCTGATTAAAAAACCCAGATTATGCGCAAGCAAAATTGGATTTGAAATCTGGTGCTGCGTGCGTGTACAGCATGATTGTGAATTTGCATGACTGATATATGATGTGAAAGTTCACAAGTTATTTGCCGCCAAGTCCATAGTCATGTTTTTGGAAACTGACATCTACCATCCTATCAAATGTGGTGGTTCCTTGTTGTTTTGGCCTGCCTATCCTTGAAAGAGGAGTTCATCAACACGCAGAAAGAGTTAATTGTTATGATAAAAAATGGACATGTCAAGGGCCATAAGGTGTTAGCCTACAGCCCGAGACTGTGGCTGATAGGCTGCTGGTGAAACTTTCTCAACCAGCATCAAACATTGAAACCAACTCTGACAAAAGCTTTGAAAATCTATGCATGTCTTGATTTAGGTGACCGACAAATAAGAGCCAGCATGCATGAAGGAAAAACTTGACATTCATTGTTGGCACTA
Source organism: Dunaliella primolecta (assembly GCA_914767535.2). Classification (NCBI taxonomy): domain Eukaryota; kingdom Viridiplantae; phylum Chlorophyta; class Chlorophyceae; order Chlamydomonadales; family Dunaliellaceae; genus Dunaliella; species Dunaliella primolecta. Next base: position 752,782 of record OU611760.1, on the reverse strand, counting down.
ATAGTGTGTCCCACAAACTGGAGGCAAGCTAGGGAAGGGAAGGGTTACATAGCTGTACCTGCCTGAGGCAAGCTAGGAGCAGCCAAGCTAATGTGGATCTGGCAGGATGTCGAACATCCGTCTAAGCGTATGCCTTGCCCTCCTATGAGTAGCCCGCCAGCAGCCCCCTCCCCAAATTTCCTATTGCTTGGATTGCAAAATTGGGATGGCAAGTTTGGTGTTCGTCTTTTTTGTTGAGGCTTATGTAGGCCTCCAGCACGGCATTGAGGTTTGGTTGCAGGTTTGAGGGCCTTCTGATTGGAATTTTGCCCATTGTGCTAACAGGAACTGTAAATTTATTTCTCTTTGGCAAGTCCTAAAGGCACCTCTAAGTTGGTTCCAAGCATCCTAATATTCTGGTAAGAGCCTAAATGCATGAAGTGGAAGTTAAGGAGGCGGATTTCACTGATAAGAAAATTGCATTTATCATGTGCGCTTGTTTCTCTGCAGGAGATGCCTCTCCTGAATTCACGAGCCTGCTCAAGCTCATGCAAGGTGCGCGTGTGTGTATGTATGTGTGTGTTCGTGTGTTTGTGTGTGTATATGTGTGCGTGTGTGTGTGTGTGTGTGTGCGCGTGTGTGTGTGCGTGTGTGTGTGCGTGTGTGTGTGTGTGTGTGTGTGTGTGTGTGTGTGTGTGTGTGTGTGTGTGTGTGTGTGTGTGTGTGTGCACGCAGGGCGGACGTGCCTGTGTGTCCTTGCATGTATGCAGCAGTGTGCTGAATGCAAGCTGCAGTTGCATGCATTTGATCAGCACCACACATTGTTTTTGGCGGGCTGGTTTTCTTGCATTATGAGAGGAACTCACCTCTACGCTTCACACATCCCAGAGGGTTTGAAGGGTTGGATGCTTGCAGAAGGGGCTATCTGAGGGCTATCTAAAATCAGGTGGTGCCTTTTGCATGCTCCTTGTGTAGGTGTACTTGAACTGGTTATTTTGAAACTTGGTTTCTCTGGTAGCCTGTTTTGCAGGCTTTCTCTAGTTGATTGAAGTTTATTTGTAACCAGTTTGGGCACATGTGCCCAGTGTAACCAGTTGCGGCGTGAACCCTACTTTTCATCACCAAAACTCCATATCTGACCATCCACTGCACCACATTGGGTGACTTTGAGGTCCTTGAAACAAAAGAATATCATTGCAAAAAATGGAGTGAACAAACCCAGCGGCTGGCCCAGGTGTTATGTGGCGATTCTCGACATTTTCCCATAATTAGGATTTACGTGCCCCATGTGAGCTTTAGCCAAATTTATCCCAGCACACAGGGCGGCTTACACAAATCTGAGCACATGCTCTGGTAGCTTGTAACGCCAGCTACACTTCAGAGCAAAAAATGTCCCAATCAGATGAAGTGGCTGTGAGTGGGCGCACTTTAAATGCAAAAAAAGGAGCATGTTTGGGCACATGCTCAGATAGCCCCCTCTGGGATACTTGAAAACGTTTAAGTACCTTTTTTATTTTGTTTTCTCAGAGGATGACAGCCCTTCTCAAGTGAGAACGTGGGGTGGGCTCCTACAAGAAGGTGTGTGTGTGTGGGTTGCAAACATTTTGCTTTTTGTACACAGGGTCACAAAATACAATTTTCTGTATGGATGCTGTGTGGGTTGCTCTTTTCGTATCATGAATAGCGTTTTTCTCTCTTCAAATATCATCAGCTGGTCGTGAAACCTGCTTGGTCCAAAATCAATGAGCATTTGGGGTACGATTGTACTTCTCAAGCGTTCAGACTTTGCTGTCTGTGTCCAGAGGCCATGATCTACGTTTCCTAGCAGTTGTTGCCCCTCAACGTTGGCTTTATGCATTTTAAGATGCTGGCCACACCCTAGGCCGTAGAAGGGGTCGCACCCTAAGCCGAAGAAATGAATAGGCCTGGTCACGCGCTAAGAGCTGTAGGAGGAGTGCACAGGTTGAAAATTATATGCAAGGAAAGGCCGGCAGTCAAGGTGCCTGACTGGCATCCTTTGAAGTACTAGGAGTGCACAGGCTTGTACATATAAAATGGGGTGCTTATTTTCAGGGGTATACCTGCATGCTGTGTCTAAAGATTCACACGGTCTAGGCGCTCGGGTACACACTTCAATTTGGTACTTATTGGAAAGCCATGATCTGAGAAAATTGCGGTTGCAAATTGATCAGTATGTGGCTCCCTCTTGGTCTGCAGCTCAAACAGAGTGTTGACTGTAATTTCTGAAAAGAAGAAGAAAATTACATAGGCACAAACAACTATACTGTACCTCCACGACCAATTCGAAATTTAATTAATTATGGAGCATTCAAACTCCAAAATTCGAAATTTTTTAATTAATTATTGCCCGAGCGTTCGAACTACGTTCAAATGAGAAATTAATTAATTTCGGGGCTAAAAGGGCGATTGCTAAAAATGGCCTCTCAGGCCCCCAGCTCAAGCTCCAACCCCTAAGCTAAGTGGCTGATGCCTGTATCCCCCACCCAGCAGCTCCTAGCGACCCAAAACAAGCTTGCCATGGCCCAGGCAGCCAAGAAGGGGCAGCCGGTTAAGCAGAAGAACCCCGTGGGGCGTCCTCCAGGTGACAGCTCGGTTGATGTTGCATGCATCCTCCAGTGTATGGGCTCATTGTACCGCAGTGACAGCTTGTGGATTGCTGAGGGTTGGATGCTAATGGTGAGGTGTGCTCTTTCCAGGGAGCAAAAATGAGCCCAAGCCCCTCCAGCCTCCAGCCCCTGAGCAGCAGCAGCAGCATCAGCATCAGCATCAGCAAAGCCTCCAAGCATCATCATCATCATCAGCAGCAGCAGCAGCCCTTACAGGAGATTCGAATTGGGTATTTGAACTGAGAAATTATTGCCAGCCATGAGCCAATCAAACCCCCTTCGAATTGAAATATTAATTCCTGGAGACCCATTCAAACTAAATTGATTAGTTATTTTGGGGCGACCATTCGAATTGGTCGTGGAGGTACGGTACTGTCAACTAAGGTATCCTGGAGATGAGCATACGAACTGGAAGGTGGCATAGCGCATGTGCTCCTAGTGGGCCTTGCCTTCCTGCAAGCCTGAAGCCTACAAGCGTAGTGTAAGTATTTTGAGACAAGCACATATTTGTTGATAGCACAACACAGAGATGTGCGCATGAGGGCACAGCACAGAGTACTCTAGACGGGCGCAGGAATTGATCATGGCACAGCATGTTTGCCCTTATTATGCCCCATGCCTGAGGGCAGGGCGTGAGTGCTTGAGGCAGGCACACAGGCTTGAAGATGACACGACATGTTTGCCTGCCAAAAGCCTCTAGCCTGACAGCAAAGCAAGAGCAATTGAGAGAGGTATACAAGCTGAGGTGGCAGAGCTTGTCTGCTCGCAATGTGCCGTATAGTGTTTTTCATTTGTGCAAGCCACGAGTACTCAACAAAGCTTGCTGTAGGCCGCTCTACAGTGCTTTTGGTCTGCTTGTTTGCAATAAGCAATTTGTGAGTCTCTTGGGTTGAGAGAAAAAGAAATGTCTACACTAGCCAAAAGGCTGCGTGCATAGAGGAAAGGGTCCCCAACTAACAAGCTAGCAAGGGCCTCATCAAAGGGCCTTCAAATTTAAACTAGACACAGGTAGCCTAGGAGAAAGCCAGAAACAGAGCTAGTGGAGATCCGGAGGGTTGTCAGCCATGTTCCTGGACGCCTGGACTCTCCTTCTCCTGCTCTCCACCACCATGCGCCCAACAACCTCCCCCCGAAGCCCCTTGAAATAATGAGCATGTCTGGTGTTAATAATAGTCGTTAGTATTTGGATGGCTCAATTTGGATGCTAGTGACTTGGCTTTTTGCCTAATCAGTCCCAAGTCTCTTGGGTTTCGTCCTTACTAAAGATGCTTTAAAGACACTCTTCAATCCTCAAGTTGTACCGAGTGGTTTGCTATGTCACCTCTTGGAGATGGTTGTACAGGATGTGTGGCCTAGTTTGGTTCATTTTAAAAGTGAATGCTCTTGCTGCTCGCCAAGACAACATGCTCAGGTACATATGCACATATTTGTTTGTGGCGCCTCAAAGAAGGGAGCACAGGCATGCTTCTTGTTTGTGAGTGCTCTTACTGCTCGCCCTAACGAGCCTAGTGCGCTGGCGTAATTTGCTTTTCTGTACTTCACACAATATCATTGAGAACCATCTCTATCTTTCAGGACCACGTGCGAAACCAAATTTGATGTGGCATCATGTCAAAAATGTGAAATGTGGCAATGTAAATCGTACAAGTGAGGGAAGCGTCGCAAGCGGTGCTGAAAAATTGGCAAAGCCAGTCCTTCCTGACACAGAGGTGGCATTGATATGCAGTGCTTGGGGCAACAACAGTACCTTCCTGAAGGCCACGCCTTGTTCATGCATGCATATGTGCATGTATAGCTGAGTGCGCTCCATGCAAGCTGCTCTTGCCATTTGTTGCTCCCCTTCGACAACCATGAGCAGACTATACACCAGAGGCTCCCTCATCCACACGCCAGGGCAGGGGGTGCAGGTGCTGCTCATCGCATCAGCAAACTTCTGCGCGGACTGCAAAATCCCCAGATGGACTGCTAAGTCCCTGGAACAGGCACCTCCAGACCCCAGACCCAGCAAGGGCATCCAAAAAAGTATGCTTATGAAGTCTGTATTGACTGGAGGTGCTCCGGGGGCTTGAGGTGGCGGGGCTGGGAAAGTCGTAACCAAGACTTTGTGGAACCTTTGCTCCCAAACTTTGCCGGCTGCCCCCCAGGTCACCAAACTTGGCTGCCTCGTTAAACAATTTTACTTGGCAGGCATGCCAAGTTCCAGGGCGGATGGTAGGCTGGCTGGTTTAGGCCAAGAAGTGCCTGCAAAACTCATAGCAAACGCTTCCACAGCACCAGCTTCTGCCTCCCACGGCCCCCTGACAGTGCAGGGCTGCCAAGCAGTTTTGTTGGGGAGGCTAGCCAATGTTTCAGGGCGGGCGGTGTGCTGGGTGGGCCAGGGCGGCAGGTGTGAACTCGACTGTGAAGAGGCAAACCTAGGAGCTCATGCCCCATGAGTGGGGCTTCACCAAAATTGCTATCCCCCTGCCTTGATACAACCAGCCATCAACCATGGTGGCACATACGTATAATTATGCCACATTGGTATCTCCTCAAGCCCGAAATGACAGCTCTCTGGTTGAAAAGGTTTGAATCATCCCTTGCTGGATGTTAATGCCGCAGGTGACGACGTACATGACATGGGAAAGTTTCGGAATCTTCTGGAAGAAGGTTAGTGCAGGATGAACTCTGTTTCTTATATGTGTTTTCATCACCTGGCCCTGGACGTTGTTCAGCTCAGAAGCCAAGGGGCACAGGTACAACAGAATGAATACAGCTTGCTTATCTCTAGAAGCTGCCACAATCAACAGTGCTCCTTTTTTAAACCATGCACATGATCGCGTATTGTGCTGGGCCCGATTTGACCTTAAAACACGTATTGATAAGTTACAGGATCATCCTGTCTTCATCCTGTGGCAAGCATGCACCATGGTTGCACCATTCTACCTCAGTGACATTCTCTCAAGCACTATAACCAGATGCAAAGCTAGGTTGAGAGCTTGGTCAACAGAAAATGACACACCTGATTTGCCGGGTGTGCGCAAGCTTCAGCGCAGAAAGAAGATTGGAACACGTGAAACCAAAAGAAGATTGGAACTTGTCAAAATGTGTGTGTGTGCATGTATGTGTGCATGTATGTGTGTGTGTGTGTGTGTGTGTGTGTGTGTGTGTGTGTGTGCATGTGTGTGTATGTGTGTGCATGTGTGCGCATGTGTGTCCACGTGAGCGCGCATGCATGCTCAGGCCTGGGTCTGGGCATGGGCTTGGAAACTAAATCTGTCTTTCTGCTTGCTGTGCTATTTCTATTTTCTGGATAGCTTGTTTGGCCATCACAGCGTTGAGGTCGCTCCTGTTTCTAGGGGCCTGAGAGGTCATATGGCTAGGAGGTATGGCCATGGTGGACATTATAGCTCTAGTTTGGACAAACATCTGGTGAGGAAGCTCTCAGGCAAACTCTCCTCTAAATGCCCAGTTTCTTCACCTCGCATACATCTTCCATTTCGCTTTTGTGTCATCTTCTTTGCTGTCCTCCTTTTCAATTTGCAGGTGCTCCAACCTATCCACCATCCTATCCACCACCCTACCCTCCTCCTCCTCCTCCTCCTTCTAAGACCGCCGAATCACCAGCTCCACCTCCTCCGCCACCTGCTTCCTCTCCAACCTATCCTCCTCCTCTTCCTCCCTCCGAGGTCACTGAGTCACCAGCTCCACCTCCCCCGCCCCCACCACCGGTCCCATCTCCACCCCCTCCTTCGCCCCCACCACCAGTCCCATCTCCACCCCCTCCTTCGCCCCCACCGCCAGTCCCATCTCCACCCCCTCCTTCGCCCCCACCGCCAGTCCCATCTCCACCCCCTCCTTCGCCCCCACCGCCAGTCCCATCTCCACCCCCTCCTTCGCCCCCACCACCAGTCCCATCTCCACCCCCTCCTTCGCCCCCACCACCAGTCCCATCTCCACCCCCTCCTTCGCCCCCACCACCAGTCCCATCTCCACCCCCTCCTTCGCCCCCACCACCAGTCCCGTCTCCACCCCCTCCTTCGCCCCCACCACCAGTCCCGTCACCACCCCCTCCTTCGCCCCCACTACCAGTCCCGTCTCTACCACCTCCTTTGCCCCCACCACCAGTCCCATCTCCACCACCTCCTTCGCCCCCACCACCAGTCCCATCTCCACCACCTCCTGTGCCCCCACCAACAGTCCCATCTCCACCCCCTCCTTCGCCCCCACCACCAGTCCCATCTCCACCACCTCCTGCGCCCCCAGCACCAGTCCCGTCACCACCCCCTCCTTCGCCCCCACCACCAGTCCCATCTCCACCCCCTCCTTCGCCCCCACCACCAGTACCGTCACCACCCCCTCCTTCGCCCCCACCACCAGTCCCATCTCCCCCACCTCCTTCGCCCCCACCACCTGTCCCATCTCTATCACCTCCATTGCCCCCACCACCAGTCCCATCTCCACCACCCCCATCGCCCCCACCACCAGTCCCATCTCCACCACCTCCTGCGCCCCCACCACCAGTCCCATCTCCACCACCCCCATCGCCCCCACCACCAGTCCCATCTCCACCACCTCCTGCGCCCCCACCACAAGTCCCGTCACCACTCCCTCCTTCGCCCCCACCACCACTCCCATCTCCACCACCTCCTTCACCCCCACCACCAGTTCCATCTCCACCACCTCCTTCGCCCCCACCACCAGTCCCGTCACCACCCCCTCCTTCTCCCTCTCCTTTTCCTTCTCCCTCTCCTGCTCCCCCTCCACTCCCTCCTTTCCCCCCTGGAACCACATTCCCTCCTCCTGTAAGTTGATTGTGGATCATACTCCATCCAGGCATCGTTCTCTTTGGTTTCTGACCTGATTGCTGACTGCCTCCAGTTGCCAAAAGCTACCTTGATGTCTTTATACAAGAAATACATGCCTCGTGTTGCATCATTAGCCCAGAAAGTAGACTCCATTCTCACTTGAGCCTTGCATACATGTGTTCTGAGGCTGCTGCTTGCCCTGCAGTGGAAGGCTTTGTCTTGCTGTCTGGATGCCTTTGTTTGGGAATGACGAGCCCTAGTGAGATATGCATTGCTGACTCTGCACATCATCTTGCCATACCCTCTCTTTCTTCCTTTGTTTTCCGTTTGTTTTCTTCCTTTCTTTCCTATGTCCTGGTGTGTTGTGCATTACTGCCTCTGCCCAAGACCCAGATTTTTGCCTACCCCTTGCAGCCTCCCACTCCGATTGAAGAAGTCAAGCCCGTCAGGTATGACGCCAACTTGTACTCCTTCTTTGGCCTGAAAGAGGGTGATTGGAAACCATATGAGCAGGTAAGTTGAGTGAGCAGGCCTGGTGTTGTGGTTGAATTACCTGGCAGCCTGTAAAGGGTCTACTGTGCTGCAACAGCAACCCTTGCCTGTCATTCCTTATGCCAATACCTCTGCTGGTGATACCACATACGCTGCGCAGTCTTTCATTACAACACTAAAGCAGCGTTCAATCCAGACGTTTGGTCTCTTTTTCTCCCCAGACGCTGCCTGTCTAGGCCTGGTGCTGAGGCTTGACTTGCCTGCTGGTCTGCATGGACATGAGCCAATACTTGCATGATTTGCAAGCTGTGGATCTGATGCGTAGCTGACCTCGGGCGTCATTTGGGCATGCACGTTGCAGGCCAAGGCAGGCTGCAGGGACAAACGTGCGGCACTGGTAACCATCCAGGATGGTGATGAGCACCAAGAGTCTCTGCGTACCCTGGTGGAGGACTTCTTTGAGACCAACCCCGACTGGGAGTCACTGAAAGTGGGTCTGTATGCAGTGGTGCGTATTTAAGTAGTGTTGCCATGCAGCTGCGTGGTGCGACCACACAGCCTTGTGCACGCTTATGTTGAGCTACAGCAGTGCCAGCCTTTTGTCTTCATAAGCAGAGCTACAGCAGTAGCATCAGAGTCTCGCTTGTGTGAAGGGAAGGCCTTCATAAGCTCAGCATGTCTTTCTGATGTATCGCTCAGCCTTCCCAGCTTTTCAAGGTGCAAGCAACTGCACTTGCATACCTTTGAGGCCTAGTCATTTTTTCCCATCGCAGTACCATGTTTAGAATCAGGGTAGCAATGCGAATATTAGAATTAAATTCACAGTGGATCACCAGTGTGTGTGGCTCTGAAGATTTTGCGCATGAGCATCCCAACTGAGCTATTTGAGTCTCAGTTTTTCCCTAAATCAATACACCTCTTGATTTTTCGGGCTTCTTAATTTTGAAAAATAGCAATTTAGAAAAGCCAACTTACGTCCTAAATTGTGAATGTGAATGGGCATTGGAGCCACCTCCAAATTGACTTCTGCCCTGCCCTGTATGAGCCCCAAGGAAGCATACACTTAATGCTTGCTATGATTTGCACCATATGATGGGGCCAGTTGTTTACCAGTAAATGTTGAGGAAAATGTCAAGGAATGCAGGGGATGCACAGGCAAACCAAGTGCATTGCAGCATCCATCATTGAGTTCTAAGTGCGTTGCGGTATCCACCATTGAACTCCAAGTGCATTGCGGCATCCCCCATCAAACACCAAGTGCGTTGCAGCATCCACCATTGAACGCCAGGTGCATTGCGGCATCCACCATTGAACTCCAAGTGCATTGTGGCATCCACCATTGAACTCCAGGTGCATCGCGGCATCCACCATATAACTCAGTAGAACAGTGCATTCAGGTGAAATGAAGCTCCCCTTGAGCACCGCCAACGTCCTATCAAAAGTCCTAGCTTGCAGAAGGGTGGGGCTTTGTAGAAATGAGCTGTTTTTTATGGAGATTCTGGCCGCAGCTTGTCATGAAAGAGAGGGCCCATGCAAAAGCATCTGGCGTGCACGGAGGAAATAGGTTCACTGACAACTTATTCCAACCACTCTCCTCTGTCTATGGCCACCTTGCCTGCTACGCAGTTCTGGGTGGGGTACAAGACAGATGAAAATGGTGGCCTGGTTGCTGTTGACGGAAAAGACTCCAGCTACGTTGCAGCAAGGATGAAGAATGACCTGTCAAACGGCTGCGTGTTTGGCGACAAGATGCGCACTGTTGTGGATCAACCTCTGACTGTGGACTTCGACACCTTTGCGGCCACTCCTACAAGTGGATGCAAGTCAAAGCGCCCCTACATGTGTGAGAGGTCAGACTGCTCAATCTGCGACACATGCGTGGAGCGTGTTTACGACCAGGTGTGTGGAGAGTGGGGCGCCCCAAGTGTAAGGACACCTGCTTTTTGCTTAATCAGTTGGGCTGCTTCCTTGAAGTGTACCAACAATGAAGATGCTTCATTGCCTCAAAAATTGTTGTGTCATGTCTGTGTGTGTGTGCCTGTGCGCCTGTTTTACATCATCTTTGTCTGTGTGTTTGCCTGTGTGCATGTTTTACATCATCTTTGTCTGTGTGCCCGTGTGCCTGTGTTATGTAATGAGTGTGTTTGTGTGCACCCGCGTGTGTGCACGTGGTCGTGTTTGTATGTGTGTGCCTGCATGCCTGCATGCCTGTGTGCTACACAATGTCTATTTGTGTGTACCTGTGTACCTGTGTTACATGATGTCTTTGTGTGTGCCTATGTGCGCTGCAGTTCACTTCCAAAGTAGCTGGCCTGGAAGATCCCACCGTCAGCCAGGTTCTGGATGGCACAAGTGGTTTCCGTGGGTGGAAAGTGCTTTGTGAGGAAGAATTTGAGGCTGAAAACTGCAGAGAGGTCTCCGTCCTGATCGCTGCTTCTGTAAACAATGAGGTGTGTGAGATCTAGCAAGTGTAGAAGTGTCCCACCTGATTGCTGCACCAGGGAGGATTGAATGCAGGTGTATGAGCTCATCCAGGGAGGATTGAATGCAGGTGTATGAGCTCATGGATCATTGCATGCTGCCTGCTACTGTCCTAGCCATTGCTACAGATGGACCAGCCTCTGGTCATTGGTTTATGCCTGTCTTCTGCAGCTTCTTTATCCATCATTGGGCAAAATAAGAGCGGGACCTTGTATTTTCAGGATGCTCTGCTTGCTTTAAGACACTTTGATCTTGCAAAACAGGGGAAATGCGCAAGCTCGTGGCGATGTGTATGAGGGCTTGGGTGGCCTGGACAAATTGCAAGTTGCTGCCCTGCAAGTCAATCTTATAATGACGCCTTTTTACTCGACGATAGGTGACAAGGTGCACACGTTTCTGTGCTGCCATGCACCGAAACTCTGCATAGGAGCCATGCCCTCAACAGTGCGTCTCAACTTGTTGCGCTGTCTTGCAGTTCAACTTTGCAAAGAGGCCTGCTGCCATCTGTGCAGCAGTTGGTGAATGCGATGCTGACGATGCGTGCAACATCATGAGCCCTGTGGGCGGGATTGACATGACTGAGGAACCAATGGCAATGAACTTCTGGTGAGCTCATGTGCACATAGCCCTCTCTTATTTGCTTCCTAGCAGCATAAGCAAAGAGGGCATGCTGCATTACGTGCACAAGCTTCTACAAGCAATGCACTTGCATAGAAATGCACTTGCCTGAGTTGCCTTGCTCATCCATTGATTTTTGCCCATGCTGTGTTTCACTGCACCTTTGTATACGTCACTTGCAGCACGGATGATGGCACTGTGCGCGGCAAATTTCTGGGCAGCGATAAATTTTCGGGCAATCTAGGGGTTGGGGAGTGTCTCAGTGATAGCAACTGCGGAACTGGCGAGGTAATGCTCTGCAGGATCTGTATTTGTCGTTGCGTGCAAGTGTTCCCCTTCTCGCCCTAACTTTAGATGGGCTTGGTGGCTTATGTTGGCACTTCTGGTCCCAAATCATCATCCTTCATCTTTGCAACACACTTGGTCTTCTCCTTTATTGTTGACCCCTGAATGCTACAGCTCGCTCAAGTACTGCAGCTTGCGTCCTTTCTGCAACACCTCCCAAATAAGCGCACACTCCTGAACCCCTGTTTGCTTCTGTTTCGTGTGCACGCTAGTTTTGCAAGACCTCAGATTCCACCGAGTCTGCCTTTGCTTGCGATGCCACCACTGGCATCGATGAAAGTCGCCCCAAGGTGTGTGAGACTGGTGTGGCAATGGTTGTGTGTGTGCATGTTTGTGTGTGCGTGTGTGTGTGTCTCAGCCTGGTTGTGCAAATAATGTTTCCAGCAGGCGTATCAAGGCACATTGGCATCACCTGCATGGTAGCCAATTATATTTGTGTCAAATGATGAGCACAGTGTGGATGCAATGCCACCACACATTGCTTCATGGCAACAACTTCTTCCTGAGGTTGCTTTCCTTTTGCCCCGTTTCAAGGCTTGCCCTTCATCCTCCTTTTGTAGGGCATTTGTGCAAGCATGTGTGAGCAGCCAGCTATTCTGGCTGCAGAGCAACAGGCAAAGGACCTGTTCCCTGAAAGCGTCATCTGTAATAACCCCGACGGATCACAGGGGGAATGCGGTGAAGGTGCGTGCACTGAAGCAAAGCATTTTTTTCTTTTTTTAGGTAGCAGGATACCCTGCATGTCCATGTGCTTTGGCGTGTGATCATTTAGCACGGCCATGCGGCTAGTGCAGTCTTCTTCTTTTGCTCTGCTTTGGTGGAAGCTTGTTCGTATGGCTGCTCAGGACAGCAAGTATCTGGGGTAGCAAGACGATGCATAATTCTCCACATGTGTCTGTGTTTGTGTTGTGCATTTATGTGATTGTTTGTGCATTTGTGTGTGTGTCTTTGTACATCCGTTCCTTTAGGGCCATCCAGGCACTCGATGCGGCCCCATCCTTCCCCCATGAATGGCGCCCTGCAAACCTCCACCACTGTTGTAACACTGATCCTGCATCTCCATGTTGGTGCGATTGCAGGTTTTGTGTGCTTGGAAGCCCTGCCTGCTTGCCGTTCCGAGTTCAATTGTGATGCTGCTTCTGGAGTGGCAATTGTGAGTGGGCTTAACCGAGGTTTCAGAGCTCAGGTCAAATGAGGTGGCACCGACTTTTGGTCTAGCTTTCCTGACAGCCTTGCATCTCATCCTTTCCCTGCATTTTTTGGAAAGCTGGTATCCTAGGTGTAAATGCTGACTCTCCTCCGACCAAAAGCCAACCTCTGGATCTGTGTCACAGGTCTCTTTTGATGACTGCTCCGGCATGTGCTTCAACACCCGCAAGGAATTGATGTCTGCTATGTTCTCTGGTGACGGAGGCAGCATTTTGGTGGGTACCGGCTAGAGCTCATAGAAAGAAAAAGTTGCATGTGCTAAGCAGATTACTGGTTAGAACAACCAGCTACTCAGCTGTTCGTGTGACTCTTCGTTGCATTCCTTTTTGAAAGGCTCTATTGAACTGAAGGCTGTGCTGCATCAACCAAAGAAAACAGGCCGGTGCTCTGTCTGCCTTGCAGGCCAAGCTGACCACCAAGGCTGAAGCATTTGACGCCCCCTGCAGCCACGTGTTTGATGCTGAAACGAACAGCATTCTGGGGCGAGCTGCTGATTGCTACGTGTCCCCTGAGGTGTGCCAAGTTAGATGGTTCAAGGCAGCTCAGTGTTTCACTGCAGCCTCATGCGTCACTGCAGCAATGGCTCTGCGTATTGCCAGTGTCCCCTGGGGTGTGTTTTAGGCTTTTCAGATGATCTTTTTCCCTTACATTCTCTTTCCTTCATCTCAGCTCATGCGAGTTGCGCGTGCATCACTGCATGTACATTACATTCTCTTTCCTTCATCTCAGCTCATGCAAGTTGCGCGTGCATCACTGCATGTACATTACATTCTCTTTCCTTCATCTCAGCTCATGCAAGTTGCGCGTGCATCACTGCATGTACATGGCTAAACCCTAAGCATTGCTTTGCAGGTTAGCCTCAGCTGGCAGGCAAAAACACATGGTAAAAATGATACCAGTTTGACTGTGCTGTGTGCACAGGCAAGGGACACCCTGGTCATCAACCTGAGGGGTGACGCCATCATCGACCCATTGAGTGATGATTCTGGCATGAAAACCCTGCGTCTCAACAGCAACCCAGAAACCCCCCTGGTGGATTACCTCCAAGGAGGCACTTATGAGAACCCTGGTGGTAGGTTCTCCTCCTGAAGAATGCCTGCCAGACACGCTGTTGCTCATGACATTTTGTGTGCCGTGTCTCCCAGGTAAAACTGCTTTTTTTTACTGCAATACATCCTTGGGCAGATGACTTGGTTACTTGCGTCCCAACACCTGATGCTCATTGCCCCTCCCGTTGCCATGCTTAATGTGTTGTTCTGCTTTCCCATCCTTTTGCAGGTGGTGTTGAGGTGGGTGTTCCAGGAACTGAGGACCTTGTCCCTCCTGTTGCCCTGCTCTCTGGGCCGCCCACTTTCAGGACACCCTGCCCAAATGAGGATTTTGCCACGTTGTTTGTGGACAGCAGCGGGAGCGGGGATGCCTCTGGGCGCCCCTTGCACAGCAGGGTATGGGGTTTAAGAAGCGGTGGAGGCTGTGTTGTCCATGACGCAAATGATGGCCTCTCTGGAGTGATCGAAACTGCCAACAGGTGAGTCTACCCCTCCTAGGGTTTGAGGCATGCTTCAATGTCCAGGAGGCTGCATGTGTGTATGAAAAAAATGTGACTTCTGATTGTCAATTTCACCTGCCCATGCAATCAATTCTGCCGCTTGGCTTTTCAAAAGGAAGAATGTGAGCAGGGGGAAGCAATCAACTCCTTGCACGTGTGTATACTTTACAAGATGACGCATTGCACATGTTACTTTGTGTGCTATATCCTGAGTACATGCCATGAACAGAGCCTCTGATGTGCAAGCATGTGCTTTTCCACACCTGCCCTTCCTCCTAGCTCACTCTTGTCTGCACAAGGGTTGATACCTGGATCGCAAATGTTTGGGTCTTGGGTCTTAGGGCCATCACATGGCCCTCAATATGTGTGCATGTGAGCAAGTTTGCACAAAAGGCATTCTCTGAAACAGCAACAGCCATGCATGCCAGTGCCTTCCATTGTGCAGAGAGTGAAGCAAATTTCCTGCGCCTCTTTGGCCCTTTGATTTGTCTGCTACAGAGGCCAACTTTCAACTCTGCAATTGGAGAACGACGTCCTCAACAAGATGGAAGCAGGAGTTCACTGCATTACGCTGTCAGTCACCAACTTCTTGGGCAAGACCTCTGATGCAACTGCAGAACTCCAGATCGAGAAGCTGGTGAGCGGTTTGTCCTTGGGCCCTTGCATACTGAGCTCAATGCGAGTCTGGGCATGTGTTCAATTAAGGCTGTCTCTGGTCTGAACAAAAGGTGGGCTCTATTTGCAAAGAATGTGCTTGGAGGGGGCGTGCTGTGAACCCGGGTGTCTCTTTGGCTGTGTAAGCACCTCCAGCATACAGGTCTGGCTGTGGACATACCTGTAGTGTCCGCGCAAGCGTGCAAGCTTGTGCAAAAGCACGCGTGCATGCGTGTGTGTGTGTGCGCGCGCGTGTGTACGTGTGTGATTTTATGCCAACCATGTTTGGAAGGCGCTGGACATGACTGACTGACTGACTGACTGACTGACTGACTGACTGACTGACTGACTGACTGACTGACTGACTCAAGAGTCTCGTGTTAAAAGCCTACATTCTTTATCCACCGTACTGCAGACCCGTATTGTTTCTTTGTCATTTTGTAGGCCCACTTCCTACCAGGTGGGGTTACTGGGGGCCTGAAATTGCCTCTTGTTTGCATGCTCCTTGCACAGGTGCACTGTGATAGGCAGTTTTTAAGCTTGGGCTCCTTGTTCCCTATTTTCCGCTTTCTGTAGCACTAGAGCTTCAAAACATTTAGTTAAGGTGCACATGCCTCATTAGCCGTGTTGAGAACCCTTTTTTCGCCACTATATTTTCATGTCCGATCACCAAATGAACCAAATTGGGTGATTTTTGGTGGTTTGGAGTCCTTACACCAAAGAAAGTCAAAGTGAAAGGAATGAAGTGAAAAGCCCAGTGATTGGTCAGTTACAGGAAATTCAGACTTGTAAATAATCCAGCACAAGGGGCGCCAAGGTCAATTTTTACTTCCTTCTGTCCTTCTTTTCTAATATGCAGGATGTAAGCATTTTATAGGGAGGTTACGAAACATTTTTTTGGGAGTGAAATTGGTCCCAGGGTGGAGCTATGGGCAGTTTTTGGGAACTCTGATGCCATGAAAGTGATCTGGGGTCCTTCGTTTTTCATCAGCTTTTGTGAAGGTATTATTTTCATAAAAAATAATGGTTGGCGTGGTTGGATTTGCAAATGAAACATGATAAAGAGCATGTCCGGCAATTTAGGTCATTTGACCCCTCTGAATTTTTCTAGATCCGTCATGTTTGGTGCAACTCTCCCGATCACACACACACAACACACACACGCACGCACGCACGCACGCATGCATTCACACATACTCAGAGTGTGACAGTATTCTCTTGCGGTCACCGTTCTGAGGTAACAGACCAGTTGGGAATGTCCTGTGCTTGCTCTGTGGCACATTTGGGTTGCATCCAAGCTTTAGCCATTTGTGTGAACATTGGTTGATTGTTTACACACAGAGCTGTGCACACAAATTGTATTGTGGTGTGCAGGCGAGCGAAACCTCGCCTCCAACCGTTACAATCTTAGCCCCATCAAGTACGACCATTGGAGCTGGGGTCACACTATCAGCAACAGTGGAAACCTCCTCCGTTTGCCCGGGCGAGAAGGTGTGCAAAATGGCAAACTGCTTGCACACTGAAAGCAGCCTGCGTGCAGGAGCTGACAGTGAAGGCCATGACAAAGACCATGACACGGACAGCAGCCTGCATGTAGGAGCTGAGAAAAAGGGCCATGATAAATGAGCTCCAAGTCAGCCCAACCATGCTATGCCACAGATCGAGATGTTTTTGCCCCAAGGGAACATTGTATGTTGAGAAGTGCAAGGGGACCTACCTCGCATTTCTGCACATACAGAAACTGAGGTTGAGATCTTGGAGGTGAGCCAGGGTCAAATTTTGAGGTGTTTTAGGCCAAAAGTGGCCAAATTCATGCACAATGGGTGCCGACATGCATGTTTTGACCCAATATGCTTCATAATCTAGCTCCCAGGTAGGTTTAATCATACCAGACCAATCAAAAATAAAGAAGGTGGTGGTGGTGGTGGGGGGAGGTGGTGAAATAGAGTCCTAACAGAAGTTGAAGGGCATGAGCGCTTATGCTAGGCAAAAAGGGTGCAAAGCTGGAAACCAGTCAAGTACAGCATTTGGCCACTATCTGAGTATGTAGACTTAATTGGCATGTTGCCCAGGTATTCCCCGCCGAGTTGGGGGCCAAGGTCAAAGCTCATCTTGGCTCAGCAATTCAACAGCCTGAGCTTACTTATCTGCTCAGAAACTGAAATCCTGCTCAATGAGACGTCACTACTGCAGATGTTCCAGGACACCTCATTGATGGCAACTCATTGGCTGGTTTAATTGGTTGCATGAATTGGCTCTACAATCCATTGACCCGGTGCTGAGCCTTGTGTCTTGATATTCCCTGCTAAAATGAGGCAAGTTTCTGGACCCCCACCCCAGCCCTCTGGACTCCCCAACCTATGCCCCTGAGCAAATACCCCTCCATCGCTGCTGGTCAGAAAAGCAGAGGCATAGCTCCCTGAGGGCTCCTTTTTGGCACTTTCTTGCTTGCTCTCTGGCCATACAACCTGGGCGCCCCCCGGCATGAACTGAGTGTGCAGGGTTGCTTTGATAGGCCCAACTAGAGGTCCTACATACTGCCAGGATTGCCTTAGCAGCTTTGGGGCAAGAACTCAGACATGCATGGCTGACCTTACTTTTAAGAGGGTTCTGAGCAAATCTTGCTATTCTTGCCCCAGTCTAAACATTTTTTAATTCCTTTGTTTTCCCATCCGGCAATTGCGGCTTGAGCCTTGGTGCCAGGTATCGGCGGTGTTTGTTGCAAAGTATATCCGAAGCTGCTTCAATCCTTTTTTCCCCTTCCAGGGTGAGTACCAGTGGCGCTGTGTGTCGGCAGAGTGCCCACTTTTGGGCGGACCAGGAGCTGGAGAAGCATACGTGTCTAGCGTCGTGAAGGAGCTTACACCATCAGACTTGGTGGGCCGCGTCGGTCCCGGGGCTGAGCTGGAGTTTGAGCTGTCAGCGAGAATGAGGGGTGCTGATGAGAAAGTGTCTGATGCAGTCAACGTGAGGCAGGTGCGTACTTAGATCTATCCTCCACTAACTTCATGAATCCGGACACAGAACTGTGTGCTGGCAGATGCATAGAAGAAGCACAACCCCTGGGGTTCAGCCCCTGTGGTTCAGCTTTAGAACCTTCTGCTTGCAATCAATTCCCATGGAGTGCATGAGGCTCTTCCTCTGTTTTTTCATCCACGCAAGTGTTTGTCAATGAGCTGGGACTGTACACATTTCCTTCTTGCTCCCTCCATTGCTTTCTAGAACCCCGCTTTCTCCCCCCTAGCCACCCCTCTGTTTGTGTGTGTGCGTGTGTCCTTGTGTGCGTGCGCGCCCCCCGGGCCAAGAGGATGTGATGTAATGTGGCTTTGTTTTGTAGAGCATCAAGTTCAATGGAGACAGCGTCGTGGCTGGGTTTACTCGCGAGAGCCCCTCTGGAGATATTTCCAAGGGCAGGGAGGATGCCCTCGTCTTTCATGCGACCGGCTCTGACCCAAGTGACCCAAGCAACTCAGCCCAGCCTATGAGGTAAGTCCATGCATGCTATGTTTTTGTCAGGATGGACCCAGAGGTGCGGTGGTAGCTCATGCAGGGGAGACTGGTGGTGGCCATATTGCTAGGGTTGGCCAGTTCCGTATGCCAATACCGTATGCCCACCTATTTAGTGCTAAAAATTCCATACATTTGCCGTATAATAAGTAAAGATACGTATAAAAAGAGGGAATTGGTCAACCCTACATATTGCCTGTCAAAAGTAACTGGGCAATGTTCAGCAATTTAAGAGGTGTCTCTCCCCCCCCCTGGCCACCCCCCCTCTCTCTCTCTCCCTCTGTGTATGTGGTTTGGGGGGGGGGAGGAGGGTGTGGGTGGGTGTTACAGCTGCAGTTGCAGCAAGGTACGCCATGTAAATTACATTACAACCCTGACCCTTAGTCTATAGTACAACCCTGATCTGTATGTATTGCCACCACCCTTTGTGCAGTAACTAATCCCATCTCAATCCACAGGTTTTTGTTTGCGTGTAATCGTCCGGACGGGATCTCTCCCTGCTTCAAAGAAGCTGACGATGGCAGCTTCTACACTGGCTCAGTTGTCGACAGCAGGCAGTGGCATCTTGACGCTGCTCAGGTGAGTATTTGACAAGCACAACTTCGGATTTCTGTTTTAAAGTGGGCATAGCACACACGCACACATACACACATGCAATCTAGATGGATGGTGGCTCAGTTGTGATGGCGGTCAGCAGCAGCTTTTGATGTTGCTCAGGTGCCTGTTTTGATGAACACAACAACTTTGGCCTTTTTCCATGCAAGCATTGACCTCTTCATTCCACGTGAGCGTTGGCCATCTCCTTTCATGTGGGCATAAGCCTTTCTGTCCATGTGAGCATTGGCCTTTTGATACCTTGTGAGCACTTGTGCCAGCATACATACCAGCGATAAACAGTTTACACCACATATCTCTTGCTTCATCCACAAATACTTCTTTTTTTTCTTTTTTTCATAAAGCTTGGCACATGCTAGTGAGGCTCTGCCCCAACCCTGCACGGTTTATTGCTCTCTGGCTTTGTCTGCCATCTCAGTGGCAAAGTGATACCTCATACAATTGAAGTGACTGACATGCTCATTGTAACTGCAATTTGTTTGAGGCTCTGCCCCAACCCTGCACTGTTTATTGCTCTCTGGCTTTGTCTGCCATCTCAGTGGCAAAGTGATACCTCATACAATTGAAATGACTGACATGCTCATTGTAAGTGCAGTTTGTTGAGGACCCAGAGGGAAGCAGCAATGACAACACCTTCATTATCAGCGTGACGATCCGCAAAGGCAGTGCTGGTGGTCTGCGGGAAGACACTGCCCAGAGGTTCATCCGCCTGCGTTCTGAGGAGGAGGTGAGCATGAGAGCCAAGCTTCACAGCACCTGCCCATCCATCCACAGGATGGAAGCACCAGTTTTTAAAGTCAAGCACTCGTGAAAGAGTCTGAAAACTTTCCTCTACTGGCTGTCTCAATGCTGTAAGTGTGGATGTTGGCGTGGATGCTGGCGTATCGCTGCTCGTTGATGGAATCAGTTCAAGTGTAAATGGCTGGAAGGCAGGCATGTGAAAGCAACTCATAAACTAATTTCTTACAAAAATGCTCTGTGTCTTGCAGGCCATTGTGAGTGCAAGGATTGATCAAGACTGTGGAGGGCGCTGCACTGGTACATCTTCGTCTACTGACTCAGTGAGTACACCCCTGCCATATTTCTGTGGGGACAAGATGCTCAGCAATTCAGACAATTGGAGCTGGCACCTTTGATAGCGGGGAGGATTCTTCATTCATTTGCTTCCTGACGGGCTCATCATGCTCCCTTCATGTTATCTCCATGTGTGCCCTCTTGCACCTTTGCAGCTCTCATTTGCTGCAACAGTCCTGAACATCGGAGAATTGCAGGATGCGCTCGGTGGGCAAACCATTTCATACAGGTACGTATTTTGTTGCATGCAATGCTTAAATGAAAAGCATTGTTGCCTGTCATGGAATGGCAGCTGCAAAAAAAAGGGAAAGGAAAGAAAATGCCCTGCAAGCCAGAAAAGGGCTGCATGTATAAGGAAAGGATGGCAGCGATGTCATTGGACTGCTGATGGCAACTTTCATCCCGAAGCCTGACCTCGAACCCCTGACTGCCAAGCCCTCACCTCATCCCTCTGATTGCTGAGCCTGGATCACACCTCTCTGACTGCTGAATCCTCACCTCATCCCTCTGACTCCTGGTCCTTCAGCTCCACCCTCAGACTGCCAAGCCCTCACCTCATCCCTCTGATTGCTGAGCCTGAATCACACCTCTCTGACTGCTGAATCCTCACCTCATCCCTCTGACTCCTGATCCTTCAGCTCCACCCTCAGACTGCTGATCTCCCACCTCATCCCTCCGACTGCTGAGCCCAAACCCCATCTCTCTGACTAATGGATCCTAACCTGAACCCTCTGACTACTGATCCTACACCTCATCCCTCTGATCGCAAAGCCCTGACCTCGTCCCTCCGACTGCTGAGCCCGAACCACGTCTCTCCCACTGTTGATCCTTCACCTCATCCCTCTGATTGCAAAGCCCTGACCTCATCCCTCTGACTGCTGAGCCCTGACCTCATCCCGGTGGCCCTGCTACAGGTGGAAGATGAATGGCATGCCAGTGTTGGAGAAGCACCTGCTTGTGCCATCTGTTGAGGCAGATGCAGAGGTGAATGCAGCATCCATTACAATCAACCCCCTCACTGCTGACAGTGGTGCAAGCATCATTCCCAGGTAAAATGCACCTACGTGACCCATGTCTCTTTTGGTAGCTGTTCATTTGATGCAAGTGAGCCTGCTTTTCAGCAATGATCTGCCTATGCTCATCTTACTTAATGTCTTGCACTTAACACTTTGCTAGACTTAGCTGCCACATGTCTATTGTTTGCACTGATCCCAACCACCAAAGTGAGTGTGTGTGTTTGTGTGTGCAAAAAATTGGGAACACTTCCTTTGCCACAAGCAGGTCTGGTCAGCTGCTCATCGAGTGCAGCATTGAGTTTGGTGAGGGAGCAGATGCTGCTCGTGGTGTTACGGGAACCGCGATTACTCTGGTTGGGTGAGTGTGTAGTTAAGTGTTCAAGCGAGTGTAAGTGTTATGTGCAGGCGAGTGTGCAGGCTCTGGTGTAAGAATTCAAAAACACACATGTGCTGTATATCATGTAGTTGCGCAGCAGCCAGGGTGCAGCACACACGCTCCACCCTCCAAAACCCTGCAGCTCCCTTTCTAACATTTGATAGAATATGCTTAGTACATTGCAACTTCAAAAGGCTCCTTCTTTGACCCGTGATGAAAGATGCTTATTACACTGAAAAGCTGCTCTTTTCGAGCCATTGGTGGTGAAGGGGGCGGTGGTGAAGGGGTGCCCAATGTTTAGAGAATAGGTTATTTACTTCCCTTACTATGTAGGGAGTGATTCTGCTAAGTGTGTGATTCTTTTGTTTAATTGTTTGTTTAATTGTCATTTTCTCCTTTTGCCTTTCAACCCATGGCTATGGATGCTGAATGCAAGGCATCTACCTTCTTTCCTCCTTTTTGACTTTTGACATTGAAAAGAAAACGCTTTCTGTTTGTACTTACACTTCCCTCACTGCGCGCAGGCCTCCCGTGTGCTCAAGCGTCAGCTGCCTTGAGCTGGAGCCGTAAGTTCCTGTTCTGTGTGGAACAGCATGTAATTCCTGTGCGGCATGTGCTGAGGTTTTGGTCGTGCAGATGTGTGCCAAGCTGCAAGGATCCCTGTCACCCAGTGTTGATCAGTCCGCGCGGCGCCTTTGCATATAGCACCTAAAAATTAATGTCTTAAGGGCTACTCGGAACCCTAAAAATTGCTCTGAACTGCACTGCTGTCACCTGACACAATAGCATGTGGTTGCTTGTATACCCTCGTCCTATGGCTGAACACCGCCACCATTCTCCTTTCCAGCCTTGTTGCGCCTGAAATGAACAGGAACGGCTGCTCACACATGCCTCTCCCAACTGGTGCCTGCTTACCAATTAATGTTTTCCCAGCTCCTCTTACTCAGGACAGCCTCCCAACTGCCTGATATCTCGTTCATGAATGCTAGAGGCTCCATGCTTACCTCATTCTGAGATGCCTGGTATCTTTTTCCAAGCTCATTTCTAAATGTCTGACACCTCGTTCTGCTGTAGGACCACATCCCAGGTGCCTGACATCTCACTACGTGCAAAGGTGGACGGCTTCTCTGCACTACACCCCCTGCTGTACGAATTTGGCTTCAAACTGGGAGGCGATGATTTTCAGGTAAGCCTTCTTCAGATGCATGTGATGATGATGCTTGAATTCATTGGACATTGTGCAGCAGCTCAGCTGCTGTATGCCGGTGGTGTGGTAGGTAGGCAGGTGAACTTAGGTATTTGGTATTTGGTAGCAGTATCCTAGAAACGTCGCAAAGCAGCTCCTCATTTCCTTAGAGCCCCTCAATGATCTGTTGCGCGCACAACCTTTTGTTCGATGCAGGTGCAACAGGCTGCCAGCCTGGAGCGTGCAGTGACCCTGCGGACGCAGAATGGCGTCAACGAGTACATGGTGTACGTTGTTGCCATTGACTCTGTAACGGGAGGGCGCAGCGCACCTGAGACCGCCCTCTTCAACCTCATCCAGTTCACGCCAGAAGGGGAAACATGCCAGGACCAGGAATCAAGCTACGAAGATGCTGTGCAGGGCAAGGCGGAGGAGAAGGCCGACTTTAATCGGCTGCGAGCAACCGGTGACAACAAGGCAATTTTTGGTGGTGTAAAGTCAGCCAACGGTTTGGGCAATGCTGACCCGCCCCCCTTTGACGCTTGTCAGGACACCAACAGCGGCAGCAATACCAGTGGCGACAACGGCGGCGATAACGGTGGTGGCAGGCGCAGGTTGCTGGAAGAGCACGACTTCTTCCAGACAAAGACACTAGACGGCTTGAATGCCTTGTTGGAGACACTACAGGTGTGGGCACCTTGCTTCTAAACTCTTCTTGTGCACGCTGCCATGAATGCATGGATTAAGTGTTACTCCGCCTAATGGGCTCAAGGTGAGTGAACCAGGAACGGGTTGATCCTCTCTAACTCATTCTCTCTCTCTCTCTCTCTCTCTCTCTCTCTCTCTCTCTCTCTCTCTCTCTCTCTCTCTCTCTCTCTCTCTCTCTCTCTCTCTCTCTCTCTCTCTCTCTCTCTCTCTCTCTCTTTCTCACTGACTCTCACTTCACACCCACACACTCCCTCTCACTGACTCTGTCCACACGCACATACACACATGCACGCACGCACCCTAACACGCATGCACACATTCTTAAGTAAGAACACACCTTTTCACTAGTACTCATGTAAAAATAAATGTGCACAGATCAATAAGGCTGCGGTCACACACAATTTTTTTCGGTTTTTTTTCGACTTTTTTTCCGTCTGAAAGTGAAAAAATTTTGCGGTCACACACAATTTTTTTCGGATAACTGAAAAAAATTTTCAACCTCGACGGAAAGATATTTAAGCGTCCACACGGGATTTTTTCCAAAATTTTTTCAGTGCTCAGCCTCCCTGGGAGCGCCCCTTCCAGGCCGTTTTTGGCAGGCCCTTACATAAGGACCATAAGTGCTGCCCTTCTCCTTGCATGGCTGGCAGCCATCATGCCACAGCTAGCAACTGAGCAGTCAGACTTCTCAACTTGGGCCCTGAAAGCTTTGATTCCAGCCGTCACCTTGGTTCTGGATGGTAGTAACCACACAGCGCAGCTTGCAGCCTGCCTTGCCATGGTCCAAGCAGGGCACATGGGAGGTGGCAAGAAAGCAAGGGGCTTCTGGAGCGTAAGGGAGGTGATAATTTGTTTCATAATCATGCAAGCGCGCTTCCTCTTTGTGAGTGCCCCCTCAATTCTGACTTGAAGGGGCACTCATGCATGGGGCATGCATAGGACCCAATCCCTCTTCTCCTCCCTTCCGTCCTTCACACTCTACTCCTCCTGCCCTGCCCTTGAAATACAATCCTTCTTTTGGAATTCAGGAGAAGCAAGTGCTCGGGGACTGGGCCAACATTGGAAGGACTCAGCCTGAATATGAGGCTGTCCAGTTCAAGCAAGCTTTCCGCATGAGCAAGCCGGCCTTTAAAACCCTGTGTGAAACGCACTGTGCCACTCATGCAAGCTTGACACACAAATGCGGAATGCAATCCCTGTTGAGAAGAGGCAGGAAATGTTTTTGGATTAGGCCGGTTCAAGTGCTCACTATCAGATGCTTGCGTGGACTTACGATCTTAGTAAGAGTGCAGTGTGTAATGTCATTCATTGAAGTTGTGTATTTACTATGCAAAGAATTTGTGCCAAGCATGATGGTCTTTCCAGACAGACATGAACTCATGCACATCATGCGAGATTTCAGAGGATTGTGCAATTTGCCTTTTGTGCTGGTGCAATAGACGGAACGTTCATGAGGATTGAAAAACCATTAGTGCGGCTGGGCTCATGCGAAGCGGGCCTGATGCTGTGGGTGCTTATCAAGTCAGGGGCAAGCTTGCATCATACATGGCTCGTGTGCTCAACATTGACCCTGTAGCAGGCCCGCTGCCCACCACCACTGCCTCTGACATGTGCAAGTCCCTGCCAGGCCTCTGCTCCACCTCACCTGATCTGGGCAACAATTGCTTGCTGGCCTGCTTTGGCCCCTTCCCCCTCACATTGTCCCCTTTCTTGCCTTAGGGGGGCATTAATGGATTATCAGAAATGAAATAGTGAAATGTAGATAGAATTGAAGATTTTTGGTTTTTTTAGGGTTTGCATGCAAGGGGCACTCCCAGGGGGAACTCCCAAACGGTTCCTGAAAAGTGACCCAAACCAAAAAAAATTTCCCAAACACGGTCACTAGTGACTTCTGGCTTGAACGGAAAAAATTTTTGGGTGGGCGAAAAAAATTTTCGGTTTTTGTGTGTGACCGCAATTTTTTTCGCCCAAACTGAAATTTTTTTTCAAAACCGACGGAAAAAAAGTCGAAAGAAGTTGTGTGTGACCGCCACCTAAGGCACTTTAATGCATTTGTACCTCGATAATGCAGGAATGGAACTTTAAAATTTCACGCTCATAATCGCTCGAAGCAGTCTGATAGGGTTGCTGACGCATGGACACGTTTTGGAACATGTGCCTCGACATTGCCTGAATAGAAGTACCACACCACCCGTGAATTTTGCCCTCTGCAGTCCGGTAGGGCCGCTGATGCGCTAGGAGCCCTTGCGTCCATCCAATCAACCTTTGAGACTGCAGACCCGACCCTGGAACAGGCCCAAGTGCTGGCCAAGGTGAGACTGCATGGCTGCACTCAAAAGCATGTGGTAGCATTCCTGCACTCAGGCCCAAGTGCTGGCCAAGGTGAGACTGCATGGCTGCACTCAACAGCATGTGGTAGCATTCCTGCACTCAGGCCCAAGTGCTGGCCAAGGTGAGACTGCATGGCTGCATTCAGAATGTAGACATGTTTGTGTTGCCAGCACACATGTGACTAGAACATATTAAAGTGAGCCCAATAGCTTTTGTTAGTTTTGTTCTGCTATGCTGTCTGAGCCAATTGGACTGTGTACCTGAATGCACCCTTTCCGGAACATAAATATCGAGCCTGGCCATCTCGCTGACTCAAAGTGCCAGTGCAGCCCTGATTCCGCAAATTTGAATCACACATGAATTTGAGGTACCGGTGAATTTCAATTTCCTGTGCAGTCCTGGTTCATATTGACAAATGTCCCACTTGCGTGAAGCTTCCCAATTTCTAATGAGGTGCCCTTTAATGCGCACAGCGGTGTGCTAACGGGTGGGTAAACATAGTAGGTGTCCTTCTTTCTATTGCCTTCTGTCTTGGCTCCTATGCACGGAATTATAATACATTATGTTGTGGGTGTTGCCTTGCAAAAACCAGTGATTGGATGAGGGGGATGGCCTTTCTGCCCCAAGTCATTGAGGGCCCTAGCAGGCCAGAAAGAAGAGGAAAACTACATAGGCAGAGAAACTCTCGCTGTATTAACTGAGGGAAAAGAGAATTTACTCAAATAAGAGCCCTAGCTTGCACCTGTGACAAATGCGAGATCTGGCTGGGTCGGAGCGTGCTAGCAAGGGCACCCAAACAATGAGTTCCATTCCTGCCATCCCTCAATTTCTTACCCTTGCAAATCTGTGTGGCCAGGAAAAGCAGAAACTTTGGAGTTTACTGGTGTACACGAACTTTTTTTATTGTAGGCCTTTTTCTGAGATGATGGATGAAGGCATGCAGCGCTGGGAATTTAAAAGCCTCCTCGCATGCCTCCTGTCCATCTAGCTTGAGCTGCTTGGTCTTCTCCCAGGCCACAATGGTCTTAGCAATCAGAGGAAAACACATTGCCTTGATTGCTTTGCCTGTTCTAGACAGTGACAAGTAATCATTTCAAATAGAAAGAAAAGAGGAGACTAGTAATTCCCTTCCCCCTGACAACCCCTCACCTCTTCTTTCTTTGCTTCCTTTGGAATGTAGGTTGTTGACCAAGCCCTGGAAATTCTTGCCGACTCAGGGGCGAGCAGCATCGACACGACGACCATCAAGGGAGCTCTCCGCAATGCAGGACAGTGAGTGCCGCTATTATTACTTTAACTTCAGGAAGGCCTGCCCTCGGTATCATGTTTCGCATGATGTGAAATGCGTTATTTTGGTGTGTACATGGACCTGTGTTAACACTCACATGAGGGTACTTTGCTCACCATGCCATACATGGTAGAGTAGGTTGCGCATTTTCAAAGGCGCCACATACTTTTTGAGAGCATGCAGTTGGAAGTGGCTACTGCCTCCTAAGCCAAAGTAAGGCACATAACTTATGTGTGACATAAGGCAGACAAATGCCTTGCTCTAAAAGGTGGCCTCAGCCGTATTTAGCTGCCCCACACAGGACCATCCCCTCTCCCCCACAGTCAGACTTTCTGTTCGATGACTATGCATCCCTATGCGTGCGTCTGTCTGCAGGGCTGCTCAGAAGCTGCGGGATTGCAAAGATGCTGCCAACAACTGTGAAGAAGGTGAGCTGTTGGAGGCCTCCCCTTGACCTCAAGCTAGAGCACTTGGGCAGCCTGCATTTGAGGCAGTATGTGTTTGTGTTGGGAGGGCATTAAATAAAGGCTCCCACCTGGGAAATTCCAAGCATGTACGGTTTGACCTGCATCATGATGCTAATGGTGTACAGGGCACAAGCAAATTGAGTATACTCCAGAATGAATTGAGTTGCAGAAAGAGCTTCAAGTACATGTTCCCGTTCAAATTTCTTGTTGCACCTGGAGGAACTCTTCCATATGCTCTATCCTAGTTTTTGAATTGCTGAGGGAAAATGTTCAACAGCAATGCGGTGCATTCAATGCCTTTTTGCTTTGTGCTCTGAGCTTCAGCACTCTGACCATGACTGCACAGCGCCTCACAGCTAATAGCTGTCTCACCTGGCTGCCACTGCACAGACCAAGGCACCTTTGATCGCGCAATGAGGCTCATGGACACGCTGCGGGAAGCTGGGACTTTGATGCGTAGGACCGCCCCCTCTGGCAAGACCACTGTTGCCGTCAGCTCACGCATTGGCCAGGCTGTGTCACGCAACACCCGTGCTGCCACCAGTACTGCCAATGTGGTGTTTGATGTGGCTGTGATGGGCCGGTGAGTCTTGCTCGCCTTGTTGCAGGGCTTGTCCACCTTTTGAAATCAGGCCCACTTCTTAACCTCAGGCCTTAGGCATGGACACTGCCACACTCTGTGTGCCTTGCATTGCCTTGAGCACAAGGCAAGGAAAAAATATTTTTGTCCTTGGACTTGTATTAGCATGCCAGGGCATTCATGTGCCCATCAGGGCATCCCGGGTGCAAGTGCATGGGCTTTTGCTTCAAAGGTATTCAATGATTGGCATGCTCTTGATGTTGCCTACAATGCGCATGGGACTCGCAACGTGACTGCATTCACTTGTACACTCATGCGTATCCTTTGGTGGTGCTGTTGTAACAGGGAAACCCTCATGAGTGCCGGTGCCGTGATCACCACGTCCACCATATTTGAGGATTGGTGTGCTGGCGACTCTGTGTGCAGCATAAGGGTGAGCAAAATGGGGATGGTGGTAGCAACAAGGAGGGTCAAGTAAGGACTCAGTAAGGAGTGGTTTTTGGGAGCTCCTTAGCCCCTTAAGTACCCTCACTCTTGTGGCCCACCGCATTAGCCCAAAGCATGGACAGCCATGCATGCTTCAAAACAGGGTGGACATCCATAGGTGCTTGGAGGGGGACGAACCGACAAGCTCATTGAGCCTTCTGATTTTGCTTCAACCTTGGGCAACCATGCATGCTTTAAAGACAGAGGTGAACATCCATGAGGTGCTTGGAGGGGGACAAACCGACAGGCTCATCGAGCCTTCTGATTTTGCTTCAACCTTGGGCAGCCATGCATGCTTCAGGAACAAAGGTGAACATCCATGAGGTGCTTTAAAGAGGGAAGACCAGGCAAGCTCACACCTTGCGCCACACTCTACTTGAAGGGAATTGAAAAAATGAGCTTATGCTTTGCACCACTGCCTTGGCTCTAGAGAAGCCATCACGCCTGTGCAAGCTGTATGTCCTCCCTTCCGGCCCTCCCTTGCAGGGAGGCACGGATGTATCATACCATGCCCTCCCATACAAGCTGCGTACCCTACTTGCCTTGCCCTCCCTTGCCAGCCCTCTCTTGCAAGGGGCCACCGATGTATACATTGCACCGCGCAATGCGTCCAAGGATGACTGAACCTCACCTTGTCAGCCTGTCCATCCTGCACAATTGGACGCTGATGCATAGCAGATGTGACAAGGATTCCAAATGACAAGGAGACCTCCTGTCAGGTGGCCTGACTGCCATCCTCTTCTCAGCCGTGTCCTTATTCCCCCAAAGGACACACTCTGTGCTGGGCATGCACACTTGCTGTCGATGGCATTGAATGCTGGAATAAGAGTCTGTGCTGTACGCCAAACAGCACATACCAAGTAGAGACCTAGCAGCTCTACGTATGTGGAGAAGAGATGCAGCTGCTGGTGCTGACATATAAGAAAGCCCTTCCTTGGCACAGACTTTTTCAATTCCTGGCCCACAGTGCGCCTCGTGCGTTGCCCGTGGTGTGCTTCATAGATTACCCATTGTTTGCCTGATGACGTTAAAAGGGAGCCCTTCTTCAGCACAGGCTTTTCAATGCTCTTGGCACTCTCGCCTGCAAGTCCCTCACGCGTTTCAAGGGGCAGGGACATCTGCACTATTGGCAGAAGTGAAAACCCAACTACCTCTGCAAGCACTGTACTTGAAGGCAAGGACATACGTCCAGACATCCAACTAACTCTGCAAGCAGTGTGCACGGGTGCAACGACAGATGTCCCCTTTTCTCATGGCTTGAGCACGGTTCCCCTCTACACTTGCTCACAGGACCGCCTGACCCTGCACCTGAATTCCATTCGGGATGCTGCCATCTACACGGGCGCCACCACAGGGTTCCCCATTGGCATTCCTAATCTAAACCACTTTGGCGGGGCTGAACAGGCTCCGGAAGCAGTGTCAGGTGGGAGACAAGAATAACAGTGGATAAGGAAGATGAGGAGAAGATCATGAGTTATTATGCAAAGCAAGGGAAGCTGAGCATGTGCCCACACCCTGAGCTGAGTGTGCGCCCACACCCTGAGCTGAGTATGCGTCTCCACCCTGAGCTGAGTGTGCGCCCACACCCTGAGCTGAGTGTGCACCCACACCCTGAGCTGAGTGTGCGCCTCCACCCTGAGCTGAGTGTGCGCCCACACCCTGAGCTGAGTGTGCGCTTTCATCTGAGCTGAGTGTGTGCCTGTTTGTGTGCGCCTACAGTTTGCCCTTGCAAAGGAAAGGAAGAAAAGAAAAGACCACGTGTGCCAAGCCTGGCTGCGTGCTCTATGCCCACAATTTGCCCTTGTAAGGCTGCCAACCTGCTGGTTGAGCAGGCGGAGGCATGTGCGCGCTCACAGACTGTGACATCAAAGCTTAAGCCTGTGCCTGAACTCATGCAATTTGCCCTCATATGGATAATTTGTTGGTCATGCGGGTTCAGGTGTGTGTGTGTGTGCTTGCAGGCAGTGTCCTCAAGGCTGTGGTTTCCATCCATCTAAAAATTGCATGGGCACAGATTCTAAATTGGTTAGCTTGTGTTCCAGGCTTTGTCCTGCTCATAATCTCACAACCTCACATGAGCTGGGGGGCCCAGCTGTGTTGGTTGCTGTGTTGCAACCTGACCCATGCCTTGCCCAGCATGGACACGCTCCTCCCTTGTTGCTGAACCCCAGCTGTTGGTGACTTCGGGACGCTGTTGCCCAACCCCAACCCGTTGCCTCCTTTGCCTCTGATAGGTGTGTTTGAAGCGCAGTTTGATTTCAAGGACGAAGACGCACGCCTGTGCTCCGCCACAAAGGAGTGCAAGATGAGCCTCACCATCCCTCTGAACAGCGATCTTCCAAACGACAGGACTGCTGCTTGCGTGCGCCTGGTCCCTGAGGAGGAAGAGGATGGCACTGATGCCTTCTCTCCTGAGCTGGCTATCCCTGAGGCTGATGTCTCCGAGGATGGCTCCAAGGCCGTCTGCAAGGTCTCGCGCTTGGGCCGATACGTGGTCGTAAGCTACACTTTGCCCCCCAGCCCCCCATCTCCCTCTCCTCCACTCCCTTCTCCCTCTCCTCCAACCCCCTTTCTCTCTCCCTCTCCCCCACCCCCATCTCCCGCACCCCCCTCTCCTCCACTAGCGCCAGGCACGGAAAAGCCCCCACCTCCCCCTGAGTCTCTTTTGCCCTCCCCCTCTCCCTCTCCCCCACCCTCTCCTCCCCTTGCGCCGCCAGTCACTGAGCTGCCCCCTCCTCCCCCGGAACCTCCTTTACCCTCCCCCTCCTCCTTACCCTCTCCCTTTCCTCCCCCATCCCAAACTGTGAATCCTCCCACTGTCACCCCACCGCCCCCTCCTCCCCCGGAATCCCCTTTGCCCTCCCCCTCCCCCTTTCCCTCTCCCTTTCCCCCCCCAGCCCAAACTGTGAATCCTCCCACTGTCTCTCCACCGCCCCCTACTCCCCCTGCACTGACACCTGTGGAGGACCAAGAGTGCACGGGAGCAGCCAACAAGGCACTCACTGCCACCCTCAGGGTGCGTTTGTTTGTGGGTCAGCACAGGCAAGCATGTCCTATGTGCATGCGTGCAGGCAGGCAGGCAGGCAGGCAGGCAGGCAGCCTGGTTGAGCATGTCTACCCGCTTTATTCAATACAGTGGGAAGAGTGCAATATTTGGGTGAAGGGGAAAGGGTGCTTCTTAAATAGGTAGAGATAGGTCTTCCTTCACCACCTCAAATGTGTTACGTATTTAACCGCCACTGTCAATACTTCCATGAACACAGGTCATTGTCCTGGTGTCTCCTTTTACAGCTGGCCTCACCTTTACTTGTTTGGTTGACCATACCTGTCCTGAGCGCAGTTTAGCAAGGCCGTGAACACAACTGAGCTGGCAAAGAGGCTGCAGAAGAACTTTGGAGCCTTCCTGGGTTTGGCAAACGGTTTGGAGTGCGAGGTTCAGGTGTGTGCGTGTGCAGCTTTTGAACTCGCTTAGATTACCAGGAAACAAAATGATAAGTTCTACTATTAGATGCGCAATTGCTACCACCACCACCACCACCACACTCTGGTCACGCTCAGTGATTAGACTGGGAATGAGTGGTTGCAAAGCGCGCAGCTCTTTGGCGTGTGTTTCAAGAGGCTTTGTTGGCATTGCCAAGACTAGATTGTTATCACAATTAGCGTATCTTTCAAGAGGCTTTGTTGGCATTGTCAATACTAGATTGTTATCACAATTAGTGTGTCTTTCAAGGGGCTTTGTTGGCATTGCCAAGACTAGATTGTTATCACAACTAGCGTGTCTTTCAAGAGGCTTTGTTGGCATTGCCAAGACTAGATTGTTATCACAATTAGCATGTCTTTCAAGAGGCTTTGTTGGCATTTTCAAGACTAGATTGTTATCATAATTGGTGTTCATCATCAGTCTTGCCGTTGGCAACTGAGAAACATGTTTGCTAAGAGGACCGTTGAGCGCCTATGCTTGCCGTTTTTTATTGTGTTGCTGGAACTTGCTGGGTCACACAAAGCTGCTTTTTGCTGCTCATGGGTTTCTGTTGCCCAGAGACAAAATCTCACTTTGCCAAAAAAACATCTTGCTGCTTCCTGTGCATGGGAGACAGAGTAAAGGGAGCGTGGTCTTTGCTGGTTTGACCAGCTTGTGATGACTGCGTTAACCTCTCAGAGCTCTTTATATCTTACTGTCTGTTGTTGCTGCATGCAGGTGACTGTGGTAGACCAGGAGGATGGGGGCATAGCACCAAGCGAGCAGCACACAACATACAGGGCAAGTGCTGATCTGGGCTCCAAGACGCCCGGCTCAGCAGTTGTGAGGGCACGGGTAAGTTGGTGCTCATGACACTGGGCCACTTTTGGATGTGCCATCCTTATCAGAGAGGGCTCCCCATTGATAGGTTTGCCCTCCATCTTTTCCATGCATGCTGGTGCCATCAGATCAGAGGGTCTTATGATACAGCTCTGCTCTGTGTACCCGGTTTTACCACCCTGCATGCAAGATCACAAGGAAGGCCGGATGGGCCTATGATTGTCTGGCGGTTTTGAAACGGAGCATGCCATGCTATAGGGAGGGGTTGGGTTGGGTGGCTTCCTTCCGCTTTCGGGACTGAGCTCACACAAGTAATGAAGGTATCCCATGAGTGTGTGAAGCACCATGGAATAACGAAGAGAGACGCTTGGTTTCCCCATCCCAGGATGAAGCCAGATCCCAAGTCCTCCCGTATCAACACCTTTTTTCTCATCCACTTGTAGATTTGAATTTTTCAAACCATCAGGGAAGGGATGGCGTCAATCAGAGTTCATGCTGCAATAGAGTGTACCAGAAACAGCTACATATCTGCCCTTGCCAGGTGGATCCAAGCATATGTACCTTGCACTTGCAATTGCAACTTTTCATTTGGCGATTCCTAGGGCCCCACTGACGAGCCCCCTGCACATTTTAGTTATGCACGATGTCTATTTTTATCAGTGGCCTTCAATGACTGTCACCAGACCTTGGCCTACCTGTACCTGAGGAATGGATCCAGGACCAGGAATTCAGCACTTAGGATGCACAAGCTCGTTTTTGCACTGGCAAACTTTGGTCTTGGATCACCTGACTGTCTCCGAGATCAGGCCGCTAAAAGTCACAGCCACACAGACACCTGTGAGAGTCTCTGAGATCAGGTCTCTAGATGTCACAGCGCAGGCACACAGAGGTCTCTGAGAATCTCTGAGATCAGGCCTCTGTAGAAAAATCACAGCACAGGCACACAGAGGTGAAGACCTCCGACGCAGAATTTAAGCGATGTACCAGGAAATGTAAACAAAAAGGGGGGCCAATTGCTTGGCTACACAATCTTTAGAGTGGATTACTGTGCCAACGCTATCAAATTTTGGACCAAGTGCTTCGCTTTAGGACTCATGGTAATCGACACAAGGACTGTGTGACTATGTTGCTCCTTGTGTCGGGTCTTTGTGTCAAATACAGGGCGCATACAGCTTGCTGTGGGGCAATCTACTGGTCGTCATGCGTGCTAAGGAGATTCTGCTGCGCGCATGTCATGACCCTGAACAGGATGAATAGGGTTTGCAAGAACATCAGAGAAGTTCCGTTGCATTCACAGGACCAGCAAAGATTCAAGGGGATCTCCCTTGCATGCGCAAGACCTGCTTTGGGCTACAAATTATGTTTTGTTCCTGGGTTCCATTGGCTTGCTGCCTTCTCAGGCCTCCTCCCCAACTCGCTCTTTTGAAAAAGAGCACACACACACACACACACACACATACACAACCTTGCAGGAGGGGGTTAAGGCAATTGCTGATAAAGGAGGAGAGGAGTTCAAAGCCATCTTTGTGGACAGGAATGTCGATAGCGAAACTGAGCCACTGACTGCTTTGGATGGGACCTCCGTCACGGTGAGTTCTCGGGTGGCTCAGATTGCAGATCGAGCAGTCTGTTCATGCTTGGAAACACGAGCTAAGGGTTATGCTGTCTACACTGCTTGCCTGCGAGGGAAGCTGAGCTATAGCTAACAACAACAGCAGCAACAACAACAACAACAACAGCAGCAGCAGCAGCAACAACAACAGCAACAACAGCAGCAGCAGCAGCAGCAGCAGCAGCAGCAAATACAACCACAAACAAAGACACAAAGTTGCTTGCTCAGGGGACTCTAGCACAGGCTCTGGATGTATTAAGGATGGGTGGCACAGCCTGTGGCTGCCCTTACTTCACCATGCTTCTCACCTAATGCACAGGAAATGTCCGCCGCAGGGCAGACTCAGGAATTATGCATGTAGCCTTTGCATGGGCTGCATTGGATGCATACAAACCTTCACATCGGCAAAGTTCTGATGTCGTTGTTGTTGTGTGCCATATGTGCTCCTGCGCCACATACGCATGGCTTCAGCAGCCCAGCATGTTTGCACTGTGTGCTCCTGCATCACATCAGCAATAAACAATGCACCCTGTGTGCCACTTGTGTGCTCCTGTGCAGGTGGAAGCAACAATGCCTGATCCTACAAGTAGGTGCAGCTGGGTGTACTGCAGACACACACTGCCCTGTGCATGACTGTGTTGCTGCTCTTAGGGAGGCTAAGCACACTGCCCTGTGCATGACTGTGTTGCTGCTCTTAGGGAGGCTAAGCACACTGCCCTGTGCATGACTGTGTTGGTGCTCTTAGGGAGGCTAAGCACACTGCCCTGTGCATGACTGTGTTGCTGCTCTTAACGAGGCTAAGCACACTGCCCTGTGCATGACTGTGTTGCTGCTCTTAGGAAGGCTAAGCACACTGCCCTGTGCATGACTGTGTTGGTGCTCTTAGGGAGGCTAAGCACACTGCCCTGTGCATGACTGTGTTGGTGCTCTTAGGAAGGCTAAGCACACTGCCCTGTGCATGACTGTGTTGTTGCTCTTAGGAAGGCTAAGCACACTGCCCTGTGCATGACTGTGTTGCTGCTCTTTGCAAGGCCTGGGTACTCTCACTTGACAATGTTGGCTCAGCCTCAAGCTTGAGGTTTGCCCGTCCAGTTTCAAGCTTGCCTCATCTGCTGCCGCCAGCTTGTAAAGTGCTGCTATCCAACCTGCAGCTCTAACTCAACAAGACAGAAAACTGCTGTGCTCTGAGAGGCTCATTTGAGAACACTTTTCCATTGCTGTGTCTTTCCCCTAAATGATTTCTGAGCCTTTGTTTCATGAGTTTCCATTCATCACGTCCCACCAATTTTCCATTTTTTGCTCACTCCTAAGTATGTAAATGTGTGTGCAACTCTTCTGCAGCTATCGAGGGCTGCTCAGCAGAACCAAGCAAGGTCATTGGTGCTACCATACAGGTAAGCACAGCCTAGGGCAGGAGCTGCACTGCATCAGTACTTACCCCAGCAGCACAACTCGTTTTGCATTCTGTGGTCGAATCACATCTTTGAGGCTGTGCAGTTGGTTTGTCAAAATCATTAAAGAATATTCATGCACAGTGACATGCTCAGATCTGTCCAAGCTGTTCAGACAGTATGAGAAGGTGTGCCTGACCGTGCTTGCCAGACATAGGGCTCATTCTGGAGAGCCTGTGAGAGACTACAAGCCTGTCAGGAAGAGGAGGACGTCTGGCTCACCAACATGGACCTGCGCATATATATGAGCACCCCAATGTGGCCACAGAGCCTCTGCCAACGCTGACTTGTGCCATCAATCCCTGCAATTGCAGCTGGTGGGCCCTGCACTAACGGATGCAGACTTGGCACAAGAGTTGGACCAGGATCCAGATGGCCTCCAAGCCAAAGAGAGGGAGCTGGAGGGGCGCCTGCAGCGTGTGCTGGATAGCCTGGAGAATGTGGTGTTCGACTGCCCTCCTACGGTGAATTGTGTGCACTGGCATTGTAACCATGGCTGAGTGGGGTATCTGGAGCTCATGTAGTACTCCTCTTTAGAGGCTCTGCATTGATTTGGCTGCTTGGTTTCGGGGAATATTGCATATCAGAGATGTTGGTGTGGCTCAAACTGCAGGGAGGTCTGTTTAAGCAGTGTGGACCAGACAGGGAGGGTTCTTTGGGGGTGGGAGTGAGGGACAAAGATGTCTATGTGTGAAGGAAGTGTTCCGGGTCGAAGTGTAGTAATCCTTGTGTCTTTGGAGATTGATTGTGTCTTTGTGCCCTACTGCTCCTCGCAGTTTGAGTTCACTGTCGGCATTGTCTCTGAGAGCCGCCGCAGCATGCTGAGCGGCAGCATCCAGGGCCTCACCAAGGTGAAGGGTCGTACCCTTGCTGGACTAAGGCGCCGCTTGCTGCAAACAGACGCGGGCAAGCTGACCATTGACATGGGCGACGACGCAAGCAGCGATGAAGTCTCAGCCGCAAGGGTGAGCAGGCTGTGTGTTGCAGGGCATGGTTAATGACGCAATGCGAGCTTGTGTGAAATAGTTACAACAGGCAGGGGTGTAAGATTAGGGCTGATGGGGTGCTTTCAGCAGCCGGGTAGTGTCGTGCTTTAAGGAACATGAAGTGAGTGCTTGTTGAAAGTGTCAAGTGCCTTACAGGCAGTGTTTTATCAGGACTCTGTAGGTGTTCAGGGTGGTGGCCATTAAGGTCAACTGTAGGTGTTCAGGGTGGTGGCCATTAAGGTTAACTGTAGGTGTTCAGGGTGGTGGCCATTAAGGTTAACTGTAGGTGTTCAGGGTGGTGGCCATTAAGGTTAACTTACCCTGTTTGTGTTCCGAAGCTTTTGCAGCTAAATATGATGCTCATGCTGCTCAGAATGCTCCCCCCAAATAACAGAGGAAGACAGTAACACCATGGTGGCCTGCATATGAGTTGGCAGCATTGAGTTGAAGTATGTGCTCTCAAGTCAACTTTATAAGTGGCAGGGGGTCATGTTTACTCACCATCTGTACTTTTTGGTATTCCTTGCTCAGGTACATTACCGAGGATTCAAATATGAGTGCATGCATGCATACATATGTGGTTTTCGTCCTCTCTGATGTGCTGAAGGCTCATTAGTCTAAGCGCATCCCTCCCCCATACATAGCTCCATTGAAAACGATAAACATAAGTGAATCCCCACATAGGCAGAAACCACCATACTCACAAGGCTCATTAGTATCAGCATCACCATTCCCCATGCACAGATGCTTCAAATGGACTCGTCAATCAACAGTGACAAGAATGAACTCTTGATACTGTACCTGTCTGTAACATGTGCCCCTGGACAGTGTGAACACACACACACGCGCACATACACAGACGTACGCAGACATACACATACAGCCGTATGCACACCATGCCATGCCATCATATGCTCTACACCCTATGCTGTGCTGCCTCGTGCTGGCTGAAAAGATACAAAAGGAAAAACATCACATTATGCTGTGCTGCCTCACACTGGCTGCCTTTGCAGGCTGGCTTTGCCAGACCTTAAATTTGTGGAGAGTTGCATTTAAAAGATGCAATGAAGGTCTCAACAATTTTTAAAGGGTTTGGCAGCTATGTTTCAGCCTCGCCAGAGGAAGGAGCTTGGGGGTAAAAGACAAGGAACAAGCAAGGTCAGGAAATCATCGTCGCTCTGTCTGGAAAAACGCGCCTTGGAGTTCATGCTTTCCAAGAAGTTCACTTGTCCTTTACGCTTCCACACTGGAGGAAACTGCCATACTCACGAGGCTGCCCCAGGACAAGCAGGGAGCACGAGATATCATGAGGCTGCTTCAGGATTGAAAAGGAGCACAAGGATCACGAGGCTGCCTCAGGACTGAAAAGGAGCACAAGGGATCACGAGGCTGCCTCAGGATTGGCAGGGGTCACAAGGACCAAAAGGAGAGTTCATTACGCACAAAGCTACCATAGGAGGGGCACAAACTACCAGGGATAATCACATGGGGGCTTGCAAGGAGGATCCCAAAGAGGATTTTTAACCTGATTTATTACCCACAAGGCTGCCCCAGGAGAGGCCAAGCACTCAATGCACAGCAGCAAATTGCATGAACCTACTGCATACACGATGCCGCCCAAGCGAGGGAGCGCTT
Source organism: Dunaliella primolecta (assembly GCA_914767535.2). Taxonomy (NCBI): domain Eukaryota; kingdom Viridiplantae; phylum Chlorophyta; class Chlorophyceae; order Chlamydomonadales; family Dunaliellaceae; genus Dunaliella; species Dunaliella primolecta. Next base: position 714,423 of record OU611760.1, on the reverse strand, counting down.
GTAAGCACAGTGGTCCTAAGCACATCGTTATGTGCATTTTTTGCCCTCTGCAGGATGCCGTTAGGGGTGCCAACTTTATGAGTGCCATCACTGACTTCCAGATCAACGGCAAAACATTCTACGTGAGTGTCCATGGGGGTCGTCCTTGTGCAGCTTGACCCCTGGTGCATGTGCCAAGCCTGAGCCAAGAGCAAATCACAAAGGGTTCACAGGGTTTACTTTCCTTGGTTCTGATTTGGGAGCAAGCTTCCTTGTTTAGGAAGATCTTGGTCCTGGATCCTGGTTTGGGGACAAGCTTGGATTATTATGACACAGCTCAAACATACATACAAAGATGTGCATTTCTCCTCAAACCTTTTAGATGAACTGTGGCTTTGCGACACAGCTCTGGTGCACGCGCGCACATGCACACACACACACACACACACACACACACACACACACACACACACACACACACACACACACACGCACACAACACACATACATACACACACGCACACACACATGCACGCAAGATGTGCACTGCTCTTTGCATCTTGAATAATATGTGGCTTTGTGTCACAGCTTAAGCACACCAAGGTGCGCACCATTTGTCGCATCTTGAATGAACTTTTGCAGAAAAGATGCACTAGGTAACTCTCTGGTTCTCCTGCTTGCTTGGCCCCATGTGCACTTTCTTGCATGTCGGATTTGATTTTTCAGGTGGATGTTTTTGCTTCTCCTTGAAGTATCGTTATTTTTGAGGGTTGACATTTGCCAGCACCAGCTCTTTGCCGTGCCCATGCACACTTTCTTGCACGTCAAATTTGATGTTCCTGAGGAATGGGTTGCTTCTACTTCTTTCGAAGGGATACATTTGCTAACACCAGCTCTCCTGTGTGCTTGCTTGGCCCGCAGATCACTGCTTCTGTGGACGAAGGTAGGGTGGGGCTGACAGGCACTGAAGTGAACACTACTTTTTAGTGCTTGTTTTGTTGAAATATGAGGAGAATTGGATTGGTCAGGAAAACAATGTTGCACGTTGTGTGCTCGACTTTGTTATATGCATCATAACCCTCTGTCTGTCTACATCATGCCCATATAAGCATCTCAAGCATCTCAAGTGCATAGCAGACCCCTGTGTGCTCAGAACTTGAAGGTGCGTTGTAAGTCTGTGTGCACAGACTTTTGAGGTGCTTTGCCGGCCCCTGTGTGCTCAGGAACTTAAGGTGCATTGCAAGCCCCTGTATGCACAGAGTTCTGAGGTGCTTTGCCGACCCCTGTGTGCTCAGGAACTTAAGGTGCATTGCAAGCCCCTGTATGCACAGGTTTGTTATTTGCGCTGCATGCCTCTTCCTGTCCACCCCTTGCCTTGAGCATGTCATCTTGACACCCCTGTCCACCCCTTGCCTCATCTTGACACTCCTGTCCACCCCTTGCCTTGAGCATGTCATCTTGCTGCGTCCCTATACAAATACATTTCCGTAATGCATTTGTATTTTAGCTTTCGCTTGCAGAGGAGGTCTGCATGTGACCATGCCAAGCCTCATATATTTCATACCATTTCCTCTTTCCACAGCCCCATGCCCTACACAAAATTGTAAAGTTTCCCCGTTGTTTTGCCTTACCTTGCTTCCAAGTATTTATTTGCTGTTGTGGCTTTACCTACAGGGGATGTGTCAACTGACGACGATGATGACGCAAAGGTGCTTGGACCTGCCATTGCCATCCCGGTGCGTTGACTCAAGCTCACAATTTGTCATAAGAGTTGCATTGCCTCCCTTAGGTCATTTGCATTTTGTACAGGCAAAACAATACAGTCTTCTATCACAGTGATCCACACTCTGTTTTTGCATGAATAGTCATGTCTTTGCATGCATAGTCTTGCCTAAGGGTATATGCTGCTTTTAACAAGCAAGAAAAGCCAATGAGCATGAATGAACCACCTTCCATCTCTCCACCCACGTGAAATTTAGATGACTGACCGATGACCTAAACATCAGCCAGTCAAACACACTGTCCATAATAAGGAGTGCTCTTGCATGATTAAAGGATGAGATGCAGGCACGCAGGGCCTTTTAGCCCAACCTCTTACTAGACGCATGTACCTGATCCTTACCCTGTGTACCTACCTTTGTGCCTGTAGGTATTTTTCTTCCTTGTTGCCATGGGTATTCTGGCTGTGTTTGTGGTCAGGTGCAACAGAAAGGGTAGAAGATTTACTATCCAGGCACACCCTGAGCAGGTGTAGTGCGTTTCCATCAAATTAAGAACACCGTTGGTTGAAGCGACTGATGCCATTGAAAATCAGTCATTACCAAAAGAAAATTTGAATTTTCAGGAGGAAAAATGTTGCTTACATGCACGGCAGTTGCTGGGGCTGTTGCTGTTGGGGACGGGTCCAGTGGTTTTCTGTACTTTATAGTGGGCTGCCGCGCAGCCACCATCCTCAATGGCAACAAAGCCATCGGGGCGTATTGAAATCAATCTCAACTACATTGGTTGTGTGATACCCATATCGGTCTTTTGTTCTGGATCAGTCGAGTGCACCTGTACTAAACAACTTAAGGTATTCAAAAATTGTTACAGTAGTCGATGTTTGTGAGTTTGTTGGGTGGCTGGTATTGAGCAGCAGAATTGGTGTCGAAGATGTTGATGCCTTGAATTTTGACACCCTCCAGGTGGCTGTACTTCCTGCGCAATTTTTTTTTCTTTTTTTTGCTGGCGGTGGCTCATGGTGTACTTTTTCCTGCTGTAATTGGTAGACTTGGGCATAGGGCACACTACCTGCATCTCTTTTGGCCACGGGGCCATCTTAATTAATTTCAGGTATTGATTTTTGATTAACTTGATTGTAGTTCCTTTTATTGATTTTGTCCAGGAAACACTTGTTACTTGCAGCTACTGTGTTGGTTCAGGCCTGACGGTCCTCACTCGAGGAGGCCCTTTCGGGTCCCATGCTTGATCAGTACTCAAATATGCCCAGGTGACCTTTCCTTAATGCTCGTGGCCGGACTTGGCAAGCGTAGTCTTTCTTTCTTTCTTTCTTTCTTTCTCAAATATGCCTATCAAACTAGTTCACTGTTCTTTCCACCCGGGTCTATAGCCTTGAGAAGGCATGCATGCATATTTGCAGGAGATATCATTTGTTATTCATATTTTTTTCTGCTTGAACACTCGGGACTTATCTCCTTTTTTCCTCGGCGCAAGAAAGGATGGACTTTGAATTGTCCTATTGGTTGCATCTTTTAATTGAGCGTTTGAAACAATTCTGATGTGGAGTGTCGACTGTGCAATTAAATTATTACAATGGAAAGAAACCGGCAGTCACGGACGGTGGGCTGATAGGCATTAGTTTGCTAGGCAATGCTAGCGCGCAGAAAGTGTCATAGAAAGTGTCATGACAAGAATTTGCTGTGACGGGAGTGTGCTGCAAGTTAGTTGGATTAGTTCAAAAGAGTATTCATCCTTGTGACAGCTGAGGCTGTGTTGAGAGAAGGAAAGAGACATTTACAGCTTTAAATGGGAGGACCTTCAGCCAGAATGTTCTGCTGTTTGGCCTGTGACTGGTCCTCGCCAGTTGATATGATATCCATAAGCTCAGAAACAAGTGAAAAAAGCTCGTTTGTTTCTGAGCTTACTAAGCTTGTTAAGAGCTTACATAGTACGGCCAACAGCCCAAGACCCTGGCTGTTTGGCTGCTGGTGAAACATTACCAACCGGCATCAAAAGTTGAAGCCAAATCTGACAAGAAATGAATTTCTATTGTAAGAAGAGAAAGGAAAAGGAAAAAACGATGCAGGCAGTGAAAACACTCCCCACATCAATCAAGAACAAATTACTTGGGGCCAAGGCACTGTACACCCCCTTCACCAAGATTACAGATTTACAGGCCCATGCCTGATCTTGGTGACGAGAGTTCAGAGGTATCCTCAAGAATGTGTCTGGTGCTAGCAAGTCTAAAAGAGTACTGGACAGAAAGGGCATGAAGCTTCAGAGCAGGCTGTATGGGTGTCAAGATCAAGATCTTTAAGAGGCTCCAGAGTGTGTGCCACACAACCCCAGTGGGGTTTAGATGACCCCTCTTGCACCTAACAGAATGGCATGGAGGCTGATTTGAGGCGAGGCCCTTGAAAGATGGCGACGTAGATTGTGGTGCTGCTGCTTGGAGGCCTCACGCTGATTCTAGGGCCGGGTGTCTTCACAGTATTTGACATCCAAGAGATTGATGTGCCTCTGTTCTGGTACATGCTGGCTAGGGTGGCGGATCTTGGAAGCAGGTGGAGTGGCTGTGGCTGGCGCTGAGTGCTCCCTGTTTCCCCGGGCCCCGTGCCTCCCTCTACTTCTCAATGGATACTGGGAATTGGTCCAGACGAGGCAATGATTAACAAGTATGACGTTAAATATGCCAATACCTGGTGTATGGGTGTGTAGAGGTGGCGCAGGAAGATGTGTGGAAGGTTGGGTAAGGAGAGAGCATTTCCTAGCTGCCTTACGTGTGAGAGAACTAGAGGCAACATAAATGTGTATGCCCGTGGCCATGTTGAAGGCATGTATTTGACGAATTTCCTTATCTTCAAGACAAGTTGTATCACGTTACAAGTTGCATATCTTGTATTTCCATGTATGGCTGGGGGCAAGGTTAGCTATTTGGGGGCGTCTTGGGTTTCAGGATAAGGTTACAAGGTTTCAATGAGATTTGGCCTTCAACCAGGTAGTTACCTGATACTAACCCCTTTCCCACTCTGGAAGCTGCAACTGCCCCTCGAGCGCTCAGGAGCATGGCAGCCAACCCTCCAGATCCTCATTAGCTCTGTTTCTGGCTTTCTCCTAGGCTAGCTTAGTCTAGTTTAGGTTTGAGGCCCCTTTGGTGAGACTCTTTCTAGTTTGCTAGTTAGGGAACCTTTCCTTAATGCACGCGGCTTTTGGCGTAGTCTTTTTCTTTTTCTTTTAACCAGGTAGTTTGGCTGCTTGGCCTGCTCAACTATTCCAGCCAAACTCAAAATAGCCATGAGGTCGGAGATGAAACGGGGTTACAAGGTGTTGGCCTTGCTGATCACCACAGGCTCCAGCCAAACACAAAATAGCCATGAGGTCGGAGATGAAACGGAGTTACAAGGGGTTGGCCTTGCTGATCACTACAGGCTCCAGCCAAACCCGCTTGATGCTGTGCGCCACAGCATCAACACACTTTCCCTTCTCTCAACACCATGGGTTCTTTACACCTTGGGTTAACCCAAACATTCTAGGATTCCTTTTTGGTCTTCACATCCCATTTCTTGGTATCACTCCGCATCCAGAGACTTCATGCTTGTGCTAGGGGGGTTCTGGTCATGGGATGTTAAGGCACTGCCAGATTTGTCTACACCACTTCTGAGCCTGGCATAATATATGCTTTCCTTCTTTTCCAGCACCTGTTTGGTTGATTGAAACCTGAGTGTTTCCATTGCCTGCACAGTTTTTCAATTCTTTTCTAGTTTTGACCCCTGAAGTAGCTTTTCACATGTTAGAAACTTCAAGAACCATGCTGATGTCCTTAAAATAGCCAACAAAATTTTAAAGAATGACTGAATTGCTGTGACAGAGTTTTTGACCACCTAAGTGCCATTTAACTTGCTCGCAAATTTCATGCCCATTCTGCTATGTATGCCAACAAGCTTGTTACCACTAGGCGTGCTTTTCACACAATTTTACTTCTCACAGCCAGGTTCTTGAGCCGGGGGCTTCCAGAAACCCTCTAGACCCACATTAGCACTTTCTGTTTTGCAGCTCTGTGGAGGAGGGGACTCACGGCTCTGAGCCAAAGATAGCGAAAGGACAAGCAGCAAGTGCAGACCAAGACAGCCGAGCTCGATCGCGCATGGTAGCACAGGCAATTAAAGCGGCATGGCGCCCTTCCAGGAGGTATAGGACTTTTGGGGGATATGTCAGGCCTCCAAATTATGTGAATGTGCCTCCAGCTTTCTAAATTCCTCGGGAGTTTTCTAGTGGGATCCTGTAGGTGAAGTCATCCAAGCTAGCTAATGTAGTACGGAGGGACATTTGGTGAGGCTCTTGCTAGCCTGCTGGTCAAGGGACCTTTCCTTAATGCACTCGGCCTTTGGCTTGCGCAGACTTTTCTCTCCTTTTGAGCGCACTACCTGAATGATGACAACCTGGAAGAAGGCATAATGATAGTGGATCTTTCGAAGTAGCAAACCGCATGCTTTTGGTTACTAACCAGCCAGTAGTGGTTACTAACCAACTCGTAGTGAGGATGCCTGTGCGATACTTTCAGGATGATGCGCTTCATAGGTCAGGATATACAAGTATTTTCCAAAAGGCATTGCTGATTATCTTACCTACATATGGCAGCAAGATCTGATAGTAAGAGTAGTAGCTTGTTTTAGCAGTAGCCTGTTTTGTTAATAGGCTACTTGGTCCAACAGTATGCCTAAATGTGTGCGTTCTTTGATCATCCAGGCAGCGAGCAGTAGAGCTGTGGGCATGTCAGCCCGAGCAAAGTGTGTCTTTAAACGTGAGCGTAATAGGAAGGGTCCTCTAAACCCTGTGTGGTTCAATGAAGAATGTTGGGAGAAGCGTAGGGCTTTCATTGAGGCAGTGAAGCTTGGTGAAGCCAGGCATGCTTGCAGATTTCTCAAGAGGGAGAGTATGAGGTGCAATCGTAGGATGAAGCGAAGGCACGCGAGACAGTTGCGGAATTTGTTTTTGGACAGGCTATTTTGGAAGGATCCGGCAGTGCACGCTTTACTAAAAAAGCACACCAAGCCTCACACAACCCCTGTGCCTGCTCCAGCTTGGCATGATCACTTACACAAACACTTCAGAGCAAAGAGGACATTTGAAGAGTCTCGCCCATCTGCGAGGGATATGGCTGTACCACTGGGCCGGCGCAACCTTCCACCTGAGGTCCTTCTCAGGTGGGGCGCGCAGTCTGGGTGGGCTCCTGAGCCTGATGAGTTTGAGATCCCTGATGTATCTGTGTTAGAAGGTATGTTGGGTAGTGAATTTCAGAAGTTGAATGTTGGTGCCTCTTCAGGCTTTGATGCGATCCCGATTCCTTTTCTTAAGCATGCGTGCTTGCCAGTGCAGTGTGGGAATAAAACCAAACAAGTAAATGTGCTGGTGCCTCTGTTGGCTCGTCTTTTTAAAGTGTTGCTGACTGAAAGTAAAGTGCCTGCATGCTGGAAGGTTGCCAAGTTGAGCCCCATTCACAAAAAAGGGGAAGTGCTGAAACCTGGGAATTATAGGATGATTGCGGTTAGCGGTGTAATGTATAGGATTTATGCTAATGTGCTGAACAATCTGGTGACAGATTGGTGTATGAAAAAGGGAAAGATTCCGGACACGCAGTTTGGCTTCTTTCCAGGAAGGAGCACTCTGCATCCTGTGTTCATTCTGAGGCACCTCAAGCATGCTGCGAAAAAATTGAAGCCACGGAATTCTTCCAGATTGCACGTTGCTTTCATTGACTTTTCTCAAGCTTATGACACCGTGCCCAGACAGCAGCTTTGGTCTCACTTGCAGCGCAATGCAATGCCGACTCCTCTGCTCAGTGTGATCAGAGACATGTATGATAATGATGAGTACATTCTAATGGATGGCGAGAAAAGGGCGCGCGTGCAGCCATCGAACGGTGTTAAGCAAGGTTGTCCTTTGTCCCCCCTTCTTTTCTCTCTGTACATCAATGATATGGGCAGAGAGATAAGTGAGGGCATTGAGGGTGCTGTGACTGGTGATAGAGTGAATGGTGTGTCCCACATGATGTACGCTGATGACCTTGGATTAACTACGAATGACCCTGGTGAAATGCAGAAGATGCTGGACAGACTCCGTGTGTATGCCCAGAAAAAAGGGTTGACTGTAAACACAGCTAAGTCTGAGGTGGTGCACTTCAACAGTACGTCTGTCTCTCCTCTGCAGAATCCTTTTACGTATGATGGAGTGGTCCTTCCAGAGAAGGACAGGTTCAAATATTTGGGAGTGCTGCTGGATAAAAAGATGGATTTAAAGGTAGCTGAGGAGCATGCGGTGCGGCCTTATATGGCTGCACAGAGAAGGATTTCGGAGTTTGCCAAGGGTCATGACCTGAAAAACAGGCCTCATGCTATGCTCTGGTTGTCCAAGGTGTATGGCATTCCTGCTGGGATGTATGCGTGCCAGGTGTGGGGAACTCATTACTTGAGAGAAGGCAGTGAGTTTGATAGTCAATTGCAGAAAAGACATCTGTGTTCCTTGAGGCGCATTCTTGGAGTAAAGAACAGTACTACAAATTGGCCGGTGTTGAGAGAGTGTGGCCAGGAGCCTCTGCAGTTCTTCTGGTTCCGTGCCTCCATCAAGTTTTTTAATAGCATGCTTGACTCCAATAGTGAAGTTTTGCGTCGTGTGCTGAGGGCTGATTAAAGTCTGGCTTCTTTTGATTCCTCTTGCTGGTCTGCTGAAGTCTCTAATGCTTTTGGTGGGATGCGGAATGGTGATTCGTTCAAACAGAACATGCTGAGAGCTGAGAAAATCCCCATACAAGAGTTCATTGGTGATTTGCGATACAGACAGCAGAAAGTGTGAAGAGGGGCCGATGTTTTTTGTCCTCGTGCAGTTAACAAGAAGGCAGTGACGTACCATAAGTGGTGTGGGAATTCTGAGAGTGGTCCCAGAGGTGCTCCTTTTTGTATCCCCTCGTATCTGTTCAAGGATTTGGACAAGCATGTTTTGAGAAACATTAGCAGATTTAGATTGCGTGCTCATCACTTGAGAGTGGAGTCTGGTAAATGGCTTGGGGGTTCAAGTATCTGTGATAAGTGTGAGTGTGGGGAAGTCCAGGATGAAAAACATGTGCTTTTCTTTTGCAAATGTACTGAGGTGCGTGAGCTACGCACGAGATACAAGGACCTTTTTGAGGAGATGTTTAAGACTTTGCGTGTGTTTGCTCCGCCTTCAAACGCTGACTTTATTCCATTCTTGGCTTGCCATCATACTATCACTGATTCTGAAATCAATGCTTTCCTTAATCAAGACTCATTCAGACTTCTTAGATTTGTGTCAGATTTAGTCTCAATTTTTGATACTGGTTGAGCTTGTTTCACCAGCTGCCATCAGCCAGAGTCTCGGGCTGTAGGCCACCATTGTAAACCTTGTAAACCTTGTAAACCAACAGTATGCCTAACTTTTTGAGCAATCTTCTCTTTTCTACACCTCCACGTCTCCCACAGGATGCCCTGTCTAGGCACCATTCACCATGTGAATTCCCAGGATATCAGGATATTTCCTAAGAAAGAAAAAGACAAGACTACGCCAGCCAAAAGGCCGCGTGCATTAAGGAAAGGTTCCCTAATTAGCAAGCTAGAAAGAAACCAGTAAATTCCTAAACCAGAATAACAACAAACTTCCTTTCTTTCTTCATGACCTCATGTGTTTTTATGAACAGGCTAGCAGTCAAACGTCTTGACTGAGGCCTTTCTTCCCTTGTAACCCTTGGAGCTTGTTTTAGAGTAGGCGTACCCATGTCTGTTTCGTATGCATGTGGGACTCATGGGAATTTCGGAAATCGGGAAGGTAGATGAGTTTGGGGGCGGGTGCAGGAGCATGCTCCCTAACCAGAAAATTACAATAGAAAAGGTTTCTATTAAAGGGTCTAATCCCATTGTAAATCACTGTAACAGAAAGGGGTTCTGCAAGGCCTGCTAGCTTGTATCAATCCCATTATCAGCACAACCTGTGAAGCCCTGCACATACCTGGGACAAATGTATACCGCCTTACCTCTGCCCTCCTACGAGAATCCCTCAAGAGAGCTAAATTTGTATGTATGTCCTGTTCTCTTTCTGCAATCTTGTTCTAACGGTGCGGAACACACACACCAGTCCCTTTGAACTGTTTTCATGCCACCCTCACTTTTGACACATTTGACACCCGTCCACTAAACCTATCTGCCAGGTCCCTGCCATTGCATTTGTCCTCCACAAGGTGGGCCTTACGTAAAGCTGGACCCCTTTACAAGCCCTGCTTCAGCCCTGGTGCCCAGGTCAGTATTTGGCCATCATTACCCCCAGAGTATAGCTCTTCAAGGTTTGGATTCCAAGCCAATGCATTCACACTGCTCAGGTGCCCATTCTGAAGCTGATTGAGCAGGCAGCCTGTGGACACCTCAAACACCTGCAAGCGCACATGAGAGACAGCAGGCAGCCTTCAGGCGCCTCAACAGCTTGAAAGCATATATTGGAGGCAGCAGGCAGGCTGTGTGCGTTCCAAGAAGCTGCCTGCACACATTGTGGGCAGCAGGCAGGCTGTGTGCGTTCCAAGAAGCTGCCTGCACACATTGTGGGCAGCAGGCAGCCTGTGGGCGCCTCAAAAAGGTAGCCTGCACACATTGTGGGCAGCAGGCAGGCTGTGTGCGTTCCAAGAAGCTGTCTGCACCCATCGTGGGCAGCAGGCAGCCTGCGGGCGTTCCAAAAAGCTGCCTGCACACATTGTGGGCAGCAGGCAGCCTGTGGGCGCCTCAAAAAGGTAGCCTGCACACATTGTGGGCAGCAGGCAACCTGTGGGCGCCTCAAAAAGGTAGCCTGCACACATTGTGGGCAGCAGGCAGCCTTGTAAGGTGCCTTAAAAAGGCTGCCTGCACATATGCATCCAAAGTGAAAGCGCATGTGCTCTGAAGAATGCATTGGAGGCACAATAAGCACACGTATATAGGATGCGTTGAAGCGCACGAGGACTGCGTATGCACCGGGATCACAATGTAACACAAATCTCCATACATACATTGGAAGCAACAGAGCGCATGATCCCTGTACATGCATTAAGCACATTGAAGCGCACGAGAAATGCGCATGCATCGGGATCATTGTAACGCAAACCTCCATACACGCATTGAAAGCAACACACCGCATGATCTCTGTATATGCATTGGATGCATTGAAGTGTATTTTCTGCTCACATGTATTGGAGGCAATGAAGTGCATTTCCTGCTCAAATGCATTGGATGCATTGAAGCGCATTTTCTGCTCATATGTATTGGAGGCAATGAAGTGCATTTTCTGCTCATATGCATTGGATGCATTGAAGCGCATTTCCTGCTCATATGTATTGGAGGCAATGAAGTGCATTTTCTGCTCATATGTATTGGAGGCAATGAAGCACATTTTCTGCTCATATGCATTGGATGCATTGAAGCGCATTTTCTGCTCATATGTATTGGAGGCAATGAAGTGTATTTTCTGCTCATATGTATTGGAGGCAATGAAGTGCATTTCCTGCTCATATGCATTGGATGCATTGAAGCGCATTTCCTGCTCATATGTATTGGAGGCAATGAAGTGCATTTCCTGCTCATATGCATTGGAGGCAATGAAGTGCATTTCCTGCTCATATGCATTGGATGCATTGAAGCGCATTTCCTGCTCATATGTATTGGAGGCAATGAAGTGCATTTCCTGCTCATATACATTGGAGGCAATGAAGTGCATTTTCTGCTCATATGCATTGGATGCATTGAAGCGCATTTCCTGCTCATATGTATTGGAGGCAATGAAGTGCATTTTCTGCTCATATGCATTGGAGGCAATGAAGCGCATTTTCTGCTCATATGCATTGGAGGCAATGAAGCACATTTCCTGCTCATATGTATTGGATGCATTGAAGCGCATTTTCTGCTCATATGTATTGGAGGCAATGAAGTGCTATAGTTCCGAGCATGCACCAATGTAAACAACAGTTGCTTACAGGATGGATGGAAGCCTGAGCATTTAGAACTTCAAATTGTCGTGATGCAGAACACGAAGCAGGCAAAGGAAGCGTTAGAGCTCCCTCCATCAACAAGAGAAAGAGAGACAACCAGGGCAAAAGCATTGCGCAAGCCTTCTAAACTGGAGCTCCCTCCACCGATGAGACCAGAAGAGACAACCAGGGCAAAAGCATTGCCCACCCCTTCCAATGGAATGATGAGGATTATGCTTGTCAGTGTTCAAAACGTATCGGCAACAACTGCATCCACAAGGCAAAGCCATGGAGCTTGGCCTACAGGCAAATGACCACACCAAGTGTCACATTGTACACCTCTAAATCCAGCTACACAGTCCGGAATGCCAATCTAGCAATCCAAAAACACAAACTACACAAATATGCTATGCAATTGGGGGGCAAGTAGAATGACTCTTTTCCTCCACTTTTGCAGCATTTATACTTTGAATCCCTTGTCTTTGACTCACATGGCTATAGCTTTGCCTGCAAACATGTAGAGCAGGGAGGCACTCCCTGTGAGTGATTTGCTTATGTTGTGTTGTACCCAGAGACAACAAAAAGGAAAAGAGAGTAAAACAAATGCAGGAAGCACCCTACTGAAGAGCAAACACCCCCCAGGGAGGGATAAGCTGCCCTATCAGTGGGTTGGGCCAGGGGGGTCTGCAAGTCCCGGGGGGGGCCCTGAGCTAGGGCTGGTGATAAAAATGTTTTGGCTCCTACCAAGGTGCCAGTTTTGATGGATGATAATAATTAATAGCAATTAAAGTCCTTCATACTTGAAACCTAGAATCGAGGGACAATTACCTCAAGAAAAGAGTGCCTCTCCTGTGCACAGGAAAGAGAATAGCGTGCAGTCACTTCAAGGTTCTGGCCACGCCAATCAGGTAAGAGTACCCTAATACACTCAAGAGCACCATGCTGATGAAAAGAGAGATAAGGGCCTCGGGATTGAACCTGTTCCGCTCTCAGCCACTTTGATACAAAACTATATCTGAAGGCTATATACACAAAAATTCATGAGGAGGTTTTAGTCAACATTGCTGCATGATTCCACCTTGTGCAACAGCGTTTGACCAAGTAAGCAAGCTCCCACAATGCTCACTCCCTGCCCCTCACGCATCATCCCTTGCACCCAAAGTACCTGCAGCAGTTGCTTTGGGCGCTTGCTGGTTACAAATCAGGCAATGTGCTGTCACTGTGTAGTCTGTAATTTACATACCTTGGCCATCCTTGATGCTCACTATTGGGGCACTCAACACGATAGGGTGTGGGTCAACAACATCTGGTGTTGCTGTGCGTACATGCAGGGAGGAGCATGAGGTCTGGGCAGGAGTGATTCCCATCAAAGGATCCCTTTTTGTCCCTCTCCCAGTGCTTTGCATCGCTGATTGCTGCTTGGTCCGCTCAACCTTGGATTGCGTTAACGACTTCCATCACACACACAGCAATGTTTGCATGTGATGAAGAAAATTAAAAACAGCACAAGGCCCCTCCTTGAGACACCTCTCTTCTAGGGTCCCCCTGGAACTCTAGAGAACCCCCTAGGGGTGTGCAATTTAGGGATCCCCTAGGCAACCCCTGGGAGACATCCGCCACCCCCCCTTGGCGAGCCTCCCCAGGGAGGCCCCAGGGGTGGTAGCACTGTAGTAGGGGCACACTTCAAATACAAGGAAAAACAAGTGGTTGTCAAAAAGAGGAATGGATTCTGTTTAGAGGCAGCAATTGCTGCGCAGGATCACACTTTAGCAGGAACACACGCTCGTACAGCATCACACATGACGTGCACATGAAACATGAAATGCACATGAGGCATGACATGCACATGACGTGCACAGGGGTTATGTGTATGTGTCCGTGGCAGCTGTGTAGCGTTTTTAAAGTGCGGGGCCTGTCCATGGCAATCATGCGGTACACAGGCCCGTCTGTGGGCACGGCATGGTGCACAGGCCCATCTTTGGGCACAGGCCCGTCTGTGGGCACAGCATGGTACACAGGCCCGTCTGCGGTGCACAGGCCCGTCTGTGGGCACGGCATGGTGCACAGGCCCATCTTTGGGCACAGGCCCGTCTGTGGGCACGGCATGGTGCACAGGCCCGTCTGCGGTGCACAGGCCCGTCTGTGGGCACGGCATGGTGCACAGGCCCGTCTGCGGTGCACAGGCCCGTCTGTGGGCACGGCATGGTGCACAGGCCCATCTGCGGTGCACAGGCCCGTCTGCGGTGCACAGGCCCGTCTGTGGGCATGGCCACCTGTGACCAAAGGCTGCAGCTGTCTTTGTGTGGCCAAAATTGCCTCAACCCAACAACACTTGGTGCACCACATCACAGACTCAGACTCTCCTCAATCCAACAACACTTGGTGGACCACATCACAGATTCAAACTTGTCTCAACCCAACAACACTTGGTGGACCACATCACAGACTCACACTCGCCTCAACCCAACAACACTTGGTGGACCACATCACAGACTCACACTCGCCTCAACCCAACGACACTTGGTGGACCACATCACAGATTCAGACTTGTCTCAACCCAACAACACTTGGTGGACCACATCACAGATTCAGATTTGTCTCAACACAATGATCACAGCACCAGTTCAGGAAAAGGGTTTTGGGCCATTGAACAACCTTGCTGAAATCTGGCCGCCAGCAAGCAGAAATGAAGCAATGCCTTTGGCAGTGCTGTGACTGACGAAGATAAGGGTCCATTCTCAGTCATGGGAGGTGTGACAAAAGTGGGCTTCTGATCACAGCTGAATCATTCCACAATAGAAAGGGCTAATGACCATTCTCAGACATGGGAGCTGTGATGTTGGTGGCTTCAGATCACACCCGAATCAAGCCACAAAATATAATAATGCCCATTCTCAGCCATAAAAGAATGATGCAGGTTGGCTTCTGACCACAACTGAATCATGCTATGAAGGATAGGGCAAACGCCTGACCTCAGCCACGGAAGGCGTGATGAAGGTGGGCTTCTGATCACACCTGAATCAGCTACGACAGATAAGGGCTAATCCCTACCCTTAGGCATTGGAGGTGTGATGCAGGTGGCCTTCTGATCACACCTGAATAACGCTGAGACGAATAAAGTAAACACCCATTTTCACCCATAGAAAACACGATGCAGGCGGGATTTGCATCTCACCTGAATCACGCTCCCACTGGGGTGGAACACCGCCGCACCATCAGCTGTGACTGCACACTGCCGGCCACGCACGGACTTGTTGCGTGTCTCAGGGTAAGCCACCAACCAGTGGTGCCAGTCCAGCGCATCCCACAGCCGCAGCCGGTCATCGGTGCCACCTGCACAGCGCATTTTGCCATGTGCTGGAACCAGTGTGCACAAATGGGATACTGGCTGGCCTAGAAAGAAGGCCCCCCACAAGTGGTGCCGGTCCAGTGCATCCCACAGCTGCAGCCGGTTGATGCAGCCTGTACAATGCAACTGGAGAAACTTGCCGACCGGGAAGTGGTCCGCCTGCCCGTGGTTCCAGCCCAGTGGCTCCTGAAGCTACAGCCAACTGCAATTGCAGCATCACCTTCATAATGCAGTAATGCGCATGAGCACCAGGATATTAAAACAGACCCTGCCAAGCGAAGAAGGCAGGCAAACCAGCTGATGGGTCCAGCCCAGCACCTCCTCAAGCTGCGGCCAACTGCAATCGCAGCATCACCCTCATGATGCAGTAAGCAGTTGCAGTAACACACAGGAGCATTGGGAAAACGGAGCAGAATCTGCCAAGCGAAGAAGGCAGGCCACAAGCAGGTGGTGCCCGACCAGCCTCCCACAGCCCGGCCAGCTGCCTTGACAGGTGTCGCCCAGGCAGGCAGGTGTCACCCAAGCAGGCAGGTGTCACCCAGGCAGGCAGGCGTCACCCAGGCAAACAGGTGTCACCCAGGCAGGCAGGTGTCACCCAGACAGGCAGGTGTCACCCAGGCAGGTGTCACCCACACAATGTAGCCATGCACCATGTTCAACTAAGTCTACGGTGGCAAACGGATCAAACTCTGCCAGCCAGGCCAGCTGCCAATGTCACCCACACGACGTAGCCATGCGCCATGCTCGAATAAGTCTACGGTTGCAAACAGATGAGACCCTGCCAAGTAAACAAGGCAGGCCACCAGCAGCGGTACCAGTCCAGGGCACCTGATAGCCGGAAACAGCAACCTGGAAAAGTGGCCTGTGCACATAATGAGGACTGAGGGGGGCAACTGTTGGTCTGTGGGAACGTTTAAGGCTTTCCTCGTCCAAACATCTCCATAGCACAAGAGTCATGGTCAAATGCTCTATACAAACTGGCCATGGTGTGTCAGGCACACCGCTGCACGGCGTTCAAATTCCAATACGTGCAGCAACAAGGTTCTGCAGGGAAGCTCCTCAGGGGGTGTTGGCGGGGGCCTGTTCCCGCAAAGGAATGTCACCATGGTGGATGGGAACAGCTCTCTTGCGTCAAGATCAGGCCCACTTACCAGCACCCTGCTGATCAACCCACCCAAAACAATATCTCATCGTCAACCCTTCGGATCCGAAGCTTTCTATAGCGTTTCCGTCATCAGCATGATCGCGTCAAAACTTACTTGTCAGCCAGTGCAGCCCATCTGGGGTTGGCGTAACGGAGGTGCAGGCGCCCTGCGTATGCGGGTTGAGGGCATTGAATTGATTGGACTGATTGACTACGAGTGAGGGTATTGGGTTGCTTGACTAGGAATGTGGATTGAGGGTTGAGGGTGACACAGGTGCAAGCGCCCTGTGAGTGTGGATCGAGGGAAGAACATGAGGAAAAAAACAGACCATTGCAAAACCTTTGACATACAAGCAATCGCAAAGAGCAAGACAAACGCATCCCTGCAAGCAGTTGGGTCAATCTTGGACATATCCAAACAAGCTGACCCAAAATTACTCAATATTTCTCAAGGGTGGATCAGATCTGCAGCAAGGGATTAGGCAGTGGTGAGTAAAGGTTGCGGCTGTGTTGGTAACACACAAAGGGTTGCTGAGTTGGCACGTGCCTTGCAACAACTTAAACGTTTCAGACAAGAATCCAGCGTTACCTTTTGGAGGTGTAATTTGCAACTCTGCACAAGAAGGGGGGTAAGCAAACACAGCTTCAAGTTTGAACAGCCCCTCATGCCATTGACAGCAAAACACTTGCCTGTGCTCAGCGTCTGATTCCTGCTCTCATTCTGAGCACCATGGCTGACAACCCAGCAGGCGCCCTTGGGCCCCAGCAGGCTATGTCTTGTCAGCTCTCTCTTAGCTTTGGTTAGCATTGCATTGAAGAGGCATACTTCAGTAGGCTCTAGCTTGCTTATTAGGGAGCCTTTAAGCGATGAGGACAGCCAGCTCTGGCCTTCCAAAACTTTCCTTTTTCTTAGCATCCTATTGCTCAATATAATGAGCACCTACAGCAAGCTGTGCATGCCACTTTGTTAAGGCAGCAGGGAGCTGCATGGATTGCATTCCATTACAGACACGCTGCAGCACTACCTTCTTTTAACTTTAACTTCAATAAATGCGCGCTGCAAATTCCAGGGGCTGCACAGTCCTTCCTTTTCTTTCCTTTTCTTCTAGCCACTGCTTCACCGGACAGGACAAAATCCGCTGCTGGCAATCTCTATGCCCCATCCTGGCACACAGCACCTTACCCTCTCTAGCATATCCAAATTTGGCATCAACAAGTGTCTGAGCCCTCAGACGACCAAGTTTGAAGGACACATTGCTCCTCTCGCAAACCTTAGGGCCACCCTGCCATAGTACTGCTCTCGCAAACCAAAGTGCCACCCTGCCGTAGTACTGCTCTCGCCAACCAAAGTGCCACCCTGCCATAGTACTGCTGCAATTCTGCCGAGTTTGTAGGGTTGGCCAATTCTATATGTATACTTATATTTTCATGCCATGAGTCCTGCAATAAAGCTAATATATACAGCATATTGATATGACATTGTCCAACCCTACAAATCTGGTGTCAATCAAAATGCACACTACAGAAATAAGTTCTGGCAGGGGACCTTTTTTTGGGTTTGCACCTATATTGGCTCCCTTCCTTACTCAACACCCGGGACAACTGCACCGAGTGGAAAAGCTGCTCTCTCTCCTCTCCCTTTGAGAGGCAGATCATGAGTTGCCCGTGACTGCCCTTACCTGATGAGACCGTACCACCTCCTCTCGCAATCCTCCGTGCCCCTCCACCAACTCCCCCTCTTGCGCAAGCAAGCTGCGGGCTGTGGGCGCATGGCCTCCTATCAAGCCCCGGCTTGCTGCCCCCCGTTGGCTTGCCTGCAAATATACATGCATTCAGTAAAGCCATACCATACCATAGCATATGACCCTTCATCAAGTGTGGGCCCATGGCCTCCTATCAAGCCTGGCTTGCTGCCCCGCACTAGCTTGCCTGCAACCCTGTGCAGGCATACAGCAAAGATATGCAGTAGCGTGTGACCCTTCATCAAGCATGGCTGCATGGCCTCCTATCAAGCCCCCCCCCCCAAAAAGCCACACGCACACGTACACACATATACACACATACAAACACACACACATGCACGAGCGCACGCACGAGCGCACGCACGCAAAGCCATGTCAAAGTACATCATCCCTTTATGAAGCCCACACACCCGCCACCCCTCCCAAACACCCCCATGCAGCGATGCCAAGTGAAGGTATGCTCTCGCGGCCAGTCTTGACCGGGCATCTGGCCTAGCTGTAGCTTGCCTGCATGCGCGCATGCGCAGCAGTGCAGCAATGCCCAGTGAAAGCATTCTTGAGTGACTATTTATCAAGCCCCCTGACCCCACACGTGAGCAGGAATGCCCAACGGCAGCTTGCTTGTTTTAACATTCATCGGGTCCCCTCCCCCCCCCCCCCCCACACACACAAGTGTTGCAAAGCCTCATGGCTGTCACTTGTCAACCACATAGTTGTATATTGAGCCCCCTTTCCCTTCCCTCAATTCTTTATCGTGCAGCGAGGGGTAAGCAGAGCCCAGCAAGGGTGCAGGGTGGTGGCCCTGTCAAGCAGGGTGCAGGATGTAGGATTCAGGATGGCCCTGTTGAGCAGGGTCAAAAGTGCAGGGTTAAGGGTGGCCCTGTCAAGCAGGGTGCATGATTTTTAGGGTGGTAGCCCTGTCAAGCAGGGTCCAAAGTGCAGGATTTAGGGAGGCCCTGTTGAGCAGAGTTCAAAGTGCAAGATTTAGGGTGGCCCTGGAAAGCAGGGTGCATAATTTATAGGGTGGTAGCCCTGTCAAGCAGGGTCCAAAGTGCAGGATTTAGGGAGCCCTTGTTGAGCAGAGTTCAAATTGCAGGATTTAGGGTGGCCCTGGAAAGCAAGGTCCAAAGTGCAGGGTTTAGGGTGGCCCTGCACGGTTTAGGGTGGCACGCACGCACGCACGCACGCTCGCGCGCACACACACACACACACACACACACACACACACACACACACACACACACACCGCGCACGAGCATGCTCTCACCTGGAGCGGCACGGGTGCCAAGGCGCCTATCGTGTGGCTGTTGCTGCTCCCCAGGAAGGCCCAGTAGCGCTGCTGCTGCTGCTGCTGCTCTTGCAGCTGTATCCCTTGCTGCCTCTGCTGCTCTTGCTCCTGCTGCTGCCGCTGCCGCTGCCGCTCAGCCTGCTGCCTCCGGAGACACTGCTGCTGCCACTGCTGCTGCTGCCTAAGCTGTGCTAAGCTTATCCCGCTTGCTTGCGTGCTGATGTCCAAGACTGCGAGTCCGTCCAGCTCTGCGCCGATGTGCGGCCCTGCGTCTGCGCAGGTCCCTATACCTTGTGCCCCAGACTGGTGTGGTATCCACCCAGCCCCAGTTCCCCTGGGGCCTTGGACCCCACTGCCATGTATCTTTGCACCCTGCGGTCCCAATGCACAATGCGTCCTTGCGCCTAGGGTTGGGGACCGTCCTCCTGGTCTCCTTGCATCTCGCGTCCCCATGCCATGTGTCCCTGCACCAAGTACTTGCGTACCTTGCAACTCTGCTCCTTGTACCTGCGCCTGTCCAGTGGAGCCGCCTCCCCTCGTCACCAATGTGCCAGCCACCTTCATGCCCCCCCTGCCCCCCCGCCCCCTACTCCTGCCCCTGCCTTGGACACCCACACCCTGAGCACCTCCCTCAACTAACTGGCAGCCACCAACACTGCCCATACCCTGCACCCCTCCCGCCACCTTGTCCGCCTCCATGCCCTGCTTTGCACCTGTTCAAGCATGTACATAGGGTTGGCCAAATTTATGGATACGCCGTAAGTATCAGCTCTTTGGCAGGAAAAATACGAAACATATAAATACATATAAATACCCTACTGATCCAAAATGTTACGTGATCCAAATCACGAAGGCCCATCACGAAAACTGCCTATAATTCGTATCAGCAGCAATTTTCGGCCGAAAGCCATCACGAAAAATAAGTATCAAAAAAATTTTCCCTGCGGGACGTCACGAAAACTCTACTTCTTCGAGCGGGCACCAGAGGCCTTTAAACTTGCTTAAAGCTGCAAGATGGATTCTAAGACGGTTTGGGAGGAAGTGGAGCCTGTATGAAATGCCTGCAGAGCCCCATGCAAGCAAGCAGTTGCAAGCATCTTGGGCACTCGCCCAACCCAGCCCCTCCAAGCCCCCTCCCCTCAAGCATCAAGCAGCAGTTACAGCTACAGCAGCGCCAGGAGCACCTGGAGCAGCAGCAAAATCAGCTGCGGCATCTGAAGCAAATGCAGCAGCAGGAGGATGAGCTTTGGCAGCAGCAGGAAAAGCTGGAGCTGGAACAGCATCAAGAGCAGCAGGATGTGTGTGTGTGTGCGTGTGTGTGCAGTATGTGTGTGTGTATGTGTGTGCGTGTGTGTGCGCGCGCACGCGCGCCTGCCAGTATGCCCATATGCCCACACACCTGAACATGCATGTTCAGGTGTGTGCCTGTGAGTGCAGGTGTATGCCTATGTGCTTGTGCGTGTGCGCATGCAT
The DNA here is from genome assembly GCA_914767535.2 of Dunaliella primolecta. Lineage (NCBI taxonomy): Eukaryota > Viridiplantae > Chlorophyta > Chlorophyceae > Chlamydomonadales > Dunaliellaceae > Dunaliella > Dunaliella primolecta. Next base: position 693,735 of record OU611760.1, on the reverse strand, counting down.
GAATGCATGCATGGTGGTCAGTGGTGGATGTTATGGGTTTGGTGGATGCTATGGGTTTGGGTTTGGGAGAGCTAAGAGGAGGGCTAACCAGGATGGATGTCCTGGGGAGCAATGACAATGGAGATAGCTTGCTGTCCTGCTCCTGCTCTTGCTCTTGCTGCTACTGCTCCTGGGGACATAAACGTCTGGTGAGGGTACTGAGCGTCCGGGGGGGGGGGGGGGAGAGGACTGCGTCGTCACGACCTCATCACGACCATTTTGAGACGTTTCAGACCCATCACGAATAATTAAAATCAGAAAACTTTCCAAAATTCGTCCCGAAATTCAAATATCACGTAACATTTTGGATCAGTAGGGTATATACATATTTTTATTGTATTATATATATAAATATTTATCTATATAAATATATGTACACATGGCATATGCATATGGAATTGGCCCCTGCACATACACAATGCACATGCACAAAGGAAAGGATCGTATCAAATACGATCCTTTGTGCATGTCAGCTGCTACATAAGCTTACATATCTAAATGTGCCGCTGCTGGAGCTCAAGAACTGGGGGAGCAAGGACAAGGAAGGGTCGGCAGGGGAGCAATCCCTGTCACAGCCGACCCGTCTCGGAGAACAAAAGAAAGCACAGCAAGAAGGGCGATCAGCGGGTGACCAACCCCGTACATCTGGACCTGGCCCTGCCTGAGCCTGAGCTTGGTTGGCAATGTTTGGAGAACAGGTGACCTGGAATGTCAGGTACCATGATAGCTGCACCTTGCCTCTTATGGGTTGGCTGATCCTGCATACATACGACACAAGGGTTGGCTGACCCACACACATTTGGGTTGGCTGGTCTCACACACATTTGGGTTGGCTGGTCCCACATATATGAGGGTTGGCTGACCTCAAGGACATTCTGTGATAGGCATCTATCGAGAGCCACACGTCATGTTTGCATGCCAAATCTTGGCATATGAAAAAAGATGTTTTTCCCCACCCAATACCACACGTAGCATCACACTCACCCTGCTGTTGTTGTTGCTGCTGCTGCTGCTGCTGCTGCTGCTGCTGCTGCTGCTGCGCCCCTGTGGTTGATTGTCGTCTCCCCTCATTTGAGAATGAATTGCTGTGGCTGTATCTCCTGGCATCCCCGCTGCCTGCGTCGCTCTGAGTACGCGCGAGTGTGGCCCCGACTGTGAGGGCGGTGCGATCAATGCTGGTGCGTTTGCGAGGGGCAGGAGGCGTGAGCTCGATGCTGGGGCGCTTGTTGCCACTGCCCGTGGTGCGCGCGCCTGTGGCATGAACAGAAAAAGCGACAACACTGACCAGCAGGGGAGGGAAGGTGAACGGCTTCCAACTATCACGTGAAAACGGACCAGTTGTGGTGGTGGAAACAAAGAGGTGGTGGAGAAGGCGACAAAGCAGACAGGCTTGGCAGTGAGGCGGGGCTGACTAACCAGGCAAAGTTGATTTGTGCCATGACAAAGTGCACCCTTGAGCATGGAAGCATCAGGTGGAGGCTGGCTGCAGCAGATCTTCAGTTTCCTACTCGTAGCATGTTAGAGCATGCTCTTGAGCATGGCAGCACTAAGCGGAGCCTTGCTGCGGCAGACATGTATTCGTGTTTTGCTGCGGCAGGCGTGTGAATGCCTTGAGCATGGCAGCATTAAGCGGAGCCTTGCTGCAGCAGACTTGCGTGCGTGCGTGTGTGCGTGTGTTTTGCTGCGGCAGGCGTGTGAATGCCCTTGAGCATGGCAGCATTAATTGGGTCTTTTCCTCCCTTTTCCCACGTCAGGATGCATGCCCCTGTTGCATGCAGCACATGATGCATCTCCTACTACATACCGTAGCTATTATCATATAGATTGATCACAATCTAATCTACTTGTACGACTTGGAGGCCAGGTTACATGCTCTTGTTGCAAGCTTAACATAATGCAGTGCCTCAAAAGGCAAAGCTCTCTGATGTACGAAAGGTAGGCCTTTTGAAGTATGCTAATGATCATGTAGGATAGCTAGGCCTTTTGAAGTGTGCTGATGATCGCGTACGGTAGGTAGGCCTTTTGAAGTGTGCTGATCATGTACGGCAGGTGAGCCTTTTGAAGTGTGCTGATGATCATGACGGTAATGGCAGTGATGATGGCGGTGATCATTAGTTAATCAAAAGCAGCAATGGTGCTGGCAGTCAGTAGCGATGCATGCGATGATGGTGATTTAAGCAGCAATGCCGCCAGCAGCTGTAATCAACCCCTCACCCCCGCCCTCACCTCCTGCCCCTTGCTGCTGCTGCTGCGATGCTAAACTCGCCCATGCAGCATCCACGGCCTCTTCCATGCTCAGTCTGGGCCGTCTGGCTTGCGTCCTCCCTGCTGCCGACGCTGCCACCGCTGCTGCCAGAGGCCCCCTTGCCGAGGAAGGCGGCTCTGTTTGATGCCTTTGCTCCCCAGAGGACAATGTAGGTGCACCAGACGGAGCCGGAGAGGAGAGACTCAAGCAACCCACGCCAGCCTGGCTTGAGTCTCTGGACCCAGAATGCTGCAGCATGGAAGGCGACGGCAAAGGGGGGAGGGGGTGTGCGGAGGCTATGGGTTGATGCGAGGATGGTGCTGGTGAGACAGGGAAGCTCTGGGGGGCTGAGGGAGGGTAAGAATCGGGGGGGATAGTCAGCGTTGGGGAGTGTCTGGGGAGTTCGAGAGAGCTAGGATCATTAAGGGAGGATGCCTGCAGCTGCTGTTGCTGCTGACGCTGCTGCAGGCGCAGTATGCGGGGAGCCACAGTGGCATACTGGTCAAGCACGTGGAGGGAGCCAAAGCGCCGGATGTCCCACACGCGAACCTGATGTGGATGTGTGCCAAAGTTTGACGTGTGATGGCAGCGGTCATGCAGCAAGGGAAGCACAAACAAAGGTTGCACTGGACACCGCAGAACCTTTGCTGAGAGCCTTGGTGGATAATGAAGTGGAAGCCTAGCTTCAAACTTGCCGCACATGCCTCATCAACCATAACATGCCGTGTACTACAGCAACGTATAGAGCATCACCTGCCCACATACCAGGCCTTTCTTTCCCGTGTAATCCTATGCACCGGTGATAAAATTGTAATGTAATCTGGGATTTTGAAGGCTGGGGATCATACCAAAATGGGCGATGAATCCCCAAAAGACGCATTGATCAATTTCACCCCCAATTAGACCACTGAAGGACCTGAACTCCAGCAGGAAGTAAACGTTAAGAAATGCAATGGGTAAAACAAAGAAGGGTCACAATGCTGGTGAATACAGGTTGGCTTTGAAGCATGGTGCGAGCAACAAGCCCCAGGCTAACTGGGTGCAGGAGAATGATAGGCACTTGTGGCTTGAGGAGCATGGCAAGGACGTTGATGCTGTGTACAAGGCAGGGTGCAAACCTTAGATTTTAAGGGTGTGAGACTGTGTTCAACTGTCACATTGGCACCACCAGGGCCCACAAGCTGGGTATCAAGCACTGTGCGAAGGAGCAGCAGCATCAGCAGACAGCAGCAGCAAAGTCGTTGTTCCAGCAGCAGCTCAACGCAATGCAACCCAATAAGCTGATCACCAACGAGGAGGGCAGCATCAACGGACAGCAGCAGTGTTGCGTCATTGCTCAGCTATGTCAAGCATGAGGGTCAGCAGTGAATATTCATGCACGAGGTGCTGGACAGCAGCAGTAGCGACAGTGGGTGCAGCAGTGCAGACAAGCAGGAGTCAGCAAGGAAGAAGCAAGCTTCAGAGTCTGCTGCAGTGGCAAGCAGAGCTGCTGAGTTTGGGACATTTTGCTAAAGAGCAAGGGGGGGTGCTTGAGATGCCCTGGGTGGATGAAGCTGGATGAGCTGGTTCTTGTTATGGTGCCTGGTTCAGTAGAGGATGAGCACACGATTTCTGCTCTGAAGTGTCTGAAAAGCCCTCAGCGCAGCTCCTTGGACAAAAAGCACACCAATGTGTGAGCTTGAGGGTTAAAGAGCAAGGAGTATGATCTGATGTCCTTGCTCTACCCTGATGCAACTGACAGGTGGCTAGATGCAAAAAAGAAGCGTGGGCAATACGGGCTATAAGGGGATGTTGTCAAAGTGCAATTTGCTTGGTGGACTTGCTAGTTGAGGATTTGATATGACATGGGCGCTTAAGATTTCAGAACTTGAACATTTGGAGGTGCATGGATGTTGAAAATGTTTCGCTTGATGAACTGGTCCGCATGCAAAGCGTGTGGATAACAAAAAGCATTTAGTTGTGCTTGTGATGAGGTACTTTTTGCGCGACGGCACAGCACAATGCAGCATTGCAAGGAAATCCAATTGTTACCTTACCTTGCTTGCGGCCTCACGGCGGGCTTGGTCGGTTTGGTTGGTTGGGGGGCAAAGTATTAGAATAGCACTTCTCAAGGAAGGGGATTTACGTCACAACAATGAAACCTTGTTTTTTCCAAAACAAAAAAATGAAGGCCTACCACATACCTGCCCTCGAGTGTCTCCCGAAACAAGCTCGTACTCTGATCTGTATGACCAGGCCACAGACCAGATGGGGTCCCTGCGAGCAGTGGACGAATTTAAATTGATCAATAGGAGCAGAAAAAGGTTTTTGTGCAAGATGGAGTTTTATGGCTCCATCGCTTGCAGGATCAAATGTATCACATCCGTCCCGGCTGCAGGGGCTGCCGGGTAGCAAGGTGGGGAAAAGCATGGGAGGCACATTTTCCTAAGAACTTTATTGCAACAGACAACCTCTTGCTCACCAAAGCGTTGGTCAATGCACCGATTGTAGGGCTGGACACTAAGAGGAGTGGTAACAGCAGCCGGCAGCAATGAGGCAGGGTAAGGGAGGCTCACACAAGCAACAATTTCACGCATTCAAACCCACTCATGGCCACCAATGTCAGGGTGACTGCACCAGTTGCAGGGTCAAACAAATAAAGCAGGCGTTTGTGGCACCCAGCGCAATGAGGCAAGGTACAGGAGGCACATGTCACATGTGTGCAACAATCTGCACAAAATTGAGCATACACAAACCCACTTATGGCCCACCAGAGCGTGGGTGGAATGCACCAGTTGCAGGGGATTACACAAACAAAGCAGGAAGTTGTGGCACCCAACTGCAATGAGGCAAAGTACGGGAAAAACACTGTCACAGCCATATTCTAAAACGAAATATGGCAGTAAATCACCCCTGCGATATTGCAAGTAGATGCCACGAAACGCAACCCTGTTTGCAGGACAGCCGATGAACATCCCAGAACCATGGTGTACGCTCGTAATTACAATCCATGACCCAATGTATGACCCTTAAACTTTAAGTTAAAGACATGTAAGGCACTCAAACTCACTTATGGCCCACCAGAGTGTGGGTGAATGCCCCGGTTGCAGGGTCACACAAACGAAGCAGGGGCTCGTGGCACCCTGCCGCAATGAGGCAGTGTGTGGTGGCTATGTGGGACATGGCAACGGCAGCCACCTTGGCAGGCAGGCAAAAGGTGCACACCACTTCCATCCTGCAACGGCCAAGGCCAGCACACATGTGATCGTACTGAGGTAAGGCAAGGCGATCGGGTCCCCATGGCAGGCATGAAGTGCACACCACTTCTACCCTGCAATGGCCAGGAGCAGTAGACATGTGGATGAGCTAAGACGAGGCCATTCATTGGGACCACCACGGCAGGTGGGACCCCACACAGAAGAAAAGAAAGATAGGCAAACACTACACAGACCAAATGGGCCACGTGCATGAAGGCAAGCAGCACCACGGCAGGCAGACCTCAAGCACAGATGCCGATACGAAAGCGTGCTCAGCCAGCGCGCTTGCACAAACGCCAATGCAAGTACACGCGCGGTTTTCAGCCTGTGCATTGATAATTGTCAAGCACAAACACAAAAGCAGAGTCATCAAGTGCATGTACACAAATACAGAAGCGGGCTCAACAAACGCATCGGTACAAGGAAGTAAGATGTTGGGCTTGTCCCGAGCACTCATTCAAACAAGGACCAATTTTAACACAGGCAATTCAAACACAGGTATGGCAGGCAGCATGGTAGCAGCTGATATAGGAGGACACACACTGAGTCAAAAACGTCAAGGAACATCCATACCTCAATGTCTTCCAAAGGAAAAAAAACAGTCAAACTGGCTTGACCAGGGGGCAGATTCCAAGCCTATCATGCTCGGGAGGAGACACGTTTTTCTGTGGAGCAGCACTTGACATTCTTGTACCGAGCGCTTTTTATGCTTTCAAATACAGACAACAAATGGAAGTCAAGGATGCGCTTACCAAGGCCACACAGAGGACCAGAAACAGGAAAACTTGTGCCACGAGGAACGCAGAAGGGCAAAGTCAGACAGCAGCAAGGCTTCACATTGGGACAATACACTTCATGCACAACACCTGCCATGCTATTTTGCCCTTGAGGTAATACCTGCTTGTCATTATGCACAGGCACATGCCTCATATTTCCCTCACCACCCTTTACTGCAAGCATATGCAGCTACTCACATGTTTGCATCCCAACACTTGACATCCTGGTCGTAGGAGCCGGTGATGAACATGCCTGTGTCCATCGGATACCAAGCCACGCTGCTGACCTGCATCCCCGAGGCATGTTTTTTATTGATGTTTGTAGTGAAGTTTGTAGTGATGTTTTGCTGACCTGCCTCGGGGATGCATTTTTTTTAGTGATGCTTTTAGTGATGCTTTTAGTGATGTTTTGCTGACCTGCATCAACGAGGCATTTTTTTAGTGATGTTTTTAGTGATATTTTGCTGACCTGCATCCCCGAGGCATTTTTTTAAGTGATGTAGAAGACTGGAAAAAATGAAGCTACATTACAAGCAAGCAAAAAAGGCCTCCAGTCAAACCGACTGACTGCTAGCCTGAAGAATGAAGCTACCCATGTCCATTAGGTGCCCAGAGATGCTGCCCACCTCTGCAATCACTGCACCTAAGCTGAACTATTGAGGCATCCAAAACAAATCAGGGATGCAGTTGAAAGAGGGACTGGCTGCTTACACTGCAAGTTACAGGAAGTTAGTCCAGGCACACTTGTGTGTACTTGCAACAGGTTACAGTGAGTGCCTAAGTAGAAACCATTTTGTTTAGAACAAATCTGGAATGACTTCACTCCTTTGCTACATCACTATTGCACATGCAGTGTACGAGTGTGCCACTGGCTGGGTATTTCTCCAGAAAATCTAAGTTGATTGCTGCCCTTCTGAGGGAGGTCACGTGTGCTCTTGGAAAAACAATGGCATAAACAAAAACCAACATCCCCTTAAGCTCTAAAAATTGTGCTGCAAGTAACGGTGTTGCTCCAGAGACCACAGCTCCACAAGATGTGCTCTGCTGGGATAAACTGGACTTTCTTGTGCCCATGTGTCAAACAAGCATGGGCTGTCCTGCACTTGTCCGCACCATTGATATCTGCATGCATGCACATACACACACATGCACGCATGCACGCACGCACACTGCCGGCAGCCCTTTATAGTACAACTGTATTGTTCTAACAGATCTGTACTGCAAAGGCACCCTGCCGTGCACTGGCACCCCTGCAGCTTGGAGCCCCCAGCCATGAACACAGGGTGGAATGACAGTCTATCAAAACAGGCTGTTCAGGACCTCTTAGGCACATGCATAGCATCTAATGCAGCATCCAATGGTAGATGATGTTAACGGCCTTTGGGAAGTCAAGAAGATCTACAAGTGAACGCACTTGAAAAGGCACCCTACCATGTATTGGTGCCCTCCAGGGGTGGAGCGCCCAGCCAGGCAAACAGGATCCAATGGCAGGCCATTGTAGGTACGCCCCAGGCTCTACACTCACAAAGGCATGCACAGACGAGAGTGAGGTCATTGCAAAACTTGGAGGAAGCGAGCCAGGCAAACAGGATCCAATGGCAGGCCATTGTAGGTACGCCCCAGGCTCTATACTCACAAAGGCATGCACAGACGAGAGTGAGGTCATTGCAAAACTTAGAGGAAGCGAGCCAGGCAAGGCTTAACACTCCTGGCTTGCAACGCGTCAATGGGAGCCCCGGCATAACTCCTCATATCAGCATTGCTGCCCTGTGAAACGCCAAGTCATACTGCTTCCAGCCTCTTCCAGCAGTGTTGGATGTGTGTTTGCTGTCTGGCTCAGTGCAGCAGGCTGCCAGCAGGGCACTCAAACCATGATGACTGGAGAACATAGAGGGAAACAAAAGCAAAGCCCATTTTGAAGCGTCAACTGGTTAGAGGCATCTGGCGGTCAGCTTCTGACCACCATCTCTTGTCAGCACCCAGCCAGGCAGGCATCATAATGTTACCCCTCAAGCAAGCCGTGCAGCATCGGCTGGAGGTCCCATGAAGAGATGACGTGATGCACACAAATCAGCATGAGCAGGTGTATGTGGTGCAGAGAAGAGCAGCCTGTTATTATGGGCAAAGGTAAGCCAGAGGTGTACACTGGACTTCAAGAGTTCTGTGTTGAGGCATCCATTAGTTAAGCCCACACAGGAGTCTGGAAGCACATCATTCAAAGAAATACTCACACCATCCAGGCTTGGAATGGAAAAGCGACAACACCCTTCCTTGTCACGCCAGGGCAAGCAATGCAAGCATTCCTTTGATGCTCTGCGCTTGTTTTTGCATTTGAGTGCGTGCACTCGTGTGCAAGAATCATCAGCTCTGTTTCCTGGAGATGATGACAGTGCAGACACGCTGCGCCAGTGCACATGTATTTCTATTTCAAGCAGTAGGAGGCACACAAAGCCATGGCCAACACGGGCATGCTTGCACAATGTGCACAAAGCCGCACCTCAGCGCACACAGCACATCGTGGGCCCAACCTGTGTGTCAAAGATGGCAACAGAAGAATCGGAGGCTCCAGAAAGCAAGTATCGCTGCTCTGTGGCATCCAGGGCCAGGCTGTTGATGCCGCCTGTCTGGTTTGTATTGAAAAGCCGCGTTTGGCTGAGACCGAGGGTCTTGAGCCTGTCGCAGCAAAACAGCCAAAGAATGCAGAAAAGGGAATGGACACCTAGGTAGTTTTTCTAAAAGACATCACGGCATGTTGATGGAGTTTGCACGTAAGTGCTTCTGGTTGCAGACATCAGCGAGGCAGGCCCTTCGCTAGACTAGGCACCAATGTCAAGACTGGCCTTGCGCTCTCTTCTCATCTGAAACACAAATCAAAAACTCACCTCTCCTGTCTAAGTCTTTTCCTCCACCCAAGGCCAGAGGACAAATTCAGCGTCCTGCCAAGCAGGTAGTCCTCCATGCCTGCCTCAGTGCAACAGCTGTATTTTGAGAACTACCGGTATTCGGTTTGATTGAGGAAAATATTCAGGTTTAAATTTTTTCATTGTGAGTCTCCCTGAGAATAAGTTCAAATTTCAAATCTGATCTCCCTCGGCTAGAGAACACCAACAACGCTTTACAGTTGCAGAATTTAATAAATCAAAAGGATTTTGTGATTTTGGACCTCTGAAGAACCAATCCTCAAGTTGACCTTGTCACCTTGTCGGTTGCATGCCCTCATCTGTGAGTGACAGTGACAACAGTGGCAACGGTGACAACTGTGAGAGCAGTGGGGTCCCCACTGATGGTGATACCGCAACTTCTTCCAATGAAGAGTCCTCTAGCTCCGCAGGAGAAGGAGATGACCCTTTCCAACAGCAAGTTGCTGCCCGTTTCCAGGTGTGAGCCTCATTTTTGTTTGTTTGGCTATCTGCCAGCTGTTTGCAGCCGTGTTTGTTGTCACCAAGAACAGTCCCAAAACTTTAACACATGCGCAAGGAATGGGAGCGCTGTTTTCAAGCTTTAGAGGTGCCATCCTCTGCAACTGAGTGCACACCGTGGGCAAAAATATAATGAGTCCTACAATTTGGGAGAGCAAGAAGAATGGCATGCAATTGTAAGGAGTCTTCTCACTCATAACGAAGCACGCACAGCACGAGGCCGAGTGACAGCTGCAGATTAGTGTGCCTTGCAACAAGAAACCCGTGATTTCCCCTTGACAACCATCCATCCCTGTCTGACTTAGAACTACCTAATTATCCAAAACTGGATCTGTCCAGTACCACGGACAATTGGAAATGGCTTGTCCTTCCTGGACGCAATTTTGTAAACCACAGGAGGCTTTACCTTCAAGATCAACAACCTGGGTTGATTACAAGTGCATTATGCTTGTCTTGTATACCTGGCTCAGACATGCGTGACAGGCATCATGCAAAGAAACTTTGCTGCGCAGGAACTGCGGCTGAAGTCTGCGAGGCACTGCAGAGCTGAGGCGCCGAAGCTCATCGCAGACAACCATGTAAGGTGCTCCGTGTGTGTGTGTGTGTGTGTGTGTGTGTGTGTGTGTGTGTGTGTGTGTGTGTGTGTGTGCGCGCGCGCGCGCGCGCGCGTGCACGTGCCACTTGCGATCTGCTGTTGATGTGCTTACATGACGTGCAAGCTGGCTGTGTGTGTGTGTGTTTAGGGATGGGGATGGTAACGTGGGGGGGAGGTTGCTTGTGTGATTGATCTAAATTCGCTGGAGGCTAGAAAAATACCATACATCCTCATGTGCAACATCTGTGATTTCCATTGCTCACAGGAGACCAAATCAGGCTGTGGCTTACCTGATGCACTTGAAGACCTGCGAGTTGCCTGCAAGTGCAATTAATGCAAGGGCTTTATCATGTCCATGACCTGCAGGACAAGATCAAACAGTGGCTTGATCGCATGCGGGTGCAAGAGCGCCAGCAGGGTAGCCAGCCTGCGCTGCCCGCACTTCCAAAGGCATCGGCATCGCTGCTGTGTGGTTCCGATGACGGCGGCAGCAGCTCGGACAGTGATGCTGGGCCAAAGGACAGGGGAATGCAGCCTGCAGGTGAGGTCATGCTCACTGCTCAGCAGCGGTTCAGATGATGGTGGCAGCAGCTCGGATGATGAGGCCAAAAGGCATAGGGGATAAAGCAGGCTTAGCAGCAGTAGGATGGCGGCAGGAGCTCGCACGGTGATGCTGGGTCACAGAACAGGGGAATGCAGCCTGTAGGTGAGGTCATGCTCCCTGCTCAGCGGTTTAGATGTGGCGGCAGCAGCTCCCATGGTTATGCAGGGGCACAGGACAGGGGAAGGCAGCCTGCAGGTGAGGTTGTGATCTCCGCAATCACACACATTCTTGGGTCGGCAAGAACAGTCATCCAAACTTGTCAAGCACCTGCATGTCTTTGGACCCTAGGGTACCTGCACCACATGTCTTTGGCTCAAGCACCTGCACCGCACGTCGTTAGCCCAAGTAATTGCATGTCTCCCCTGAGCCTGCCATCCAGCCGTGCACGCACTTTTGCACCACGAATGGTGCACTGCTGATGCTGACCGCCCATGGGATGTTGTCAGGGTGGGTAGCGCGACTCGCTTCTCTCCTGCTCCTGCGGCATCCTGCACCAGCGCAGCATAACGACGCAGCATAAACCAGCATAACAACGCAGCATAACAACGCAGCATAAACCCTAACCAACGCAGCGCAGTCCTATGGCATGCGGCTGCAGCTGCGGTGTCTGGTGTTGCCGCTGGCTGCTGATGATGATGCTGATGTTACTGATGATGATGATGATGATGATGATGATGATTATCATGCTGTCATTCGCTCAAGCTCATGGCTGCTGCCCACCTCCGAGTTCTAGCTCTGCAAGGCCACCAGTATGGCACTTCGGCCTGGAAGGCTCTGAACTCTGCACTCAAACAAGTTTGAATATCAACCTGCGCCAACGTTCCATGCCTCCCCTCAATCCTACAGAACCCCAGGGGTTGCTACTACCCTGAGGGCCTTGACCTCTGAGTGAACACACAAGCAGCAAGCTCCTCACTTGCTCGTCACTTGCCTTTCCCTTCCCAACTTGCCAGGCCCCCAGACAGATTTTGCCGCACGGAGGGCCTTGACCTTTGTGCCCAGGCGCCCAAGGAGGAGTGGCGGTGCAGCTGCTGAACGAGTGCACACCAACAACACAAGCGCTGCGGATCGAATGCCCGTGATGTGTGCTGCAACTGGGGTCATCCCATCATTTAGGCCGGTAAGGACAAACATGAACACACACACACACACACACGCGCGCTTTTACCCCCCCACCTCCACGCACATACTCTTGAATGTGTAAGTGTGCAACATAACTGTGAGTGAAGGCTGCTTGGTTTGCGATAGCACAGCTCTAGCTGCCATGGTATCACATTCATTCCAAGCATGCATGAGCATGCACTAATGCACTCATGCGTATCAAAGCTAGTGAGACCCTGAGAGCATGTTTTGAGTCAGGCTGCCTCTTAGAGTTCTGGTTGCAAGTGCTTGTCACTTTTCAAGCGGTAATGCCAACATCATCATCATCATCATCATTCAACCAATCGATCAACCAACCAATCAATTGATGAATCAATCAATATAAAAGTGTGTTGCTTTGTATGCATTCTGTGCCTGTATGAGGACCTGCAGGCATAGAGAGGACAGTGAAAGAAAGAATAGGTAAAAAAAAGAAACAACTAGATAGGCACTCCCTACATCAATAAAGGAAAGGTACCACCATAAAAAGGACGGCAAGTCAATGGCTGCCTTGCTTTGGCTTGCCTGGTTACCTTGCCTGGCTGCCAAGTTTCAAGAAACTTGTTGAGGCAAAGTGCACTTCTGTGTACCTGCATGAAGATCTGTGCCTGCATGAATTTGCAGGTATCAAGCAATCATTGCTTCACCATTGAATGGTGGAAGAAAAAATAGTACAAGGCAGTGGACTCCCTGTATTGAAAAAGGAGGAGGGGCCATCATCAACAGGATGGTGATTTAATGGCTGACTAGAACAGGCAACCCACAAAAGTTCAAGAAAATGTACATGATGCGTTCAACCTGTGCACTTCAAGCATAGCAGACTGCTAAAAGAAAAAACATAACGTGCCGAGGGACGTACACACACAAGCTTGGAACTGTTCAGCCTCACACAACTGGAAAGATTTGGAGGCAGGCCAAACTGTCCATCAACGCGTTGGTCTGTTGTGCAAGGCTTGATCTGCTGAAGACTGCATGCTGGTGCTTCTGATGGGTGTGCCATCTCATCTGCATGTCCTACCTCTATTTCTGAAACGCAAAGCATTGCCTAAGGCTTGATCTGCTGAAGACTGCATGCTGGTGCTTCTGATGGGTATGCTATCTCATCTGCATGTCCTACCTCTATTTCTGAAACGCAAAGCATTGCCTAAGGCTTGATCTGCTGAAGACTGCATGCTGGTGCTTCTGGTGGGTGTGCCATCTCATCTGCATGTCCTACCTCTATATTTGAAACGTAAAGCATTGCCTATTCTGTTCCCACACGCAACAGCCCGAAGCCCTCTTGCCCACATAGACGCCTGCATCCCTTACCCTGATATGCGATCAGATACCCACCCACACACATCACATGAGCATAGCTGGTACATGTTTATAAGCCACAAACTGGGAGGGCTGCGTTGCATTGCGTGTACACGTAAGGATGCACATCAGCTGGTACATGTTTATAAGCATGCACATAGGACCGCAGCTGATTTGTGTCCTGATGTGTACACACAATGCAATGCAGCCCTCCCAGTTTGTGGCGTGGCAGTACCTGAAGCGCAACGAGCTGGCACGCAACCAAGGCAAGCGCCTCTTCTACACTGATGACACTGGGGAGACCGTGCCTGCCAGCGATGATGAAGAAGAAAATGTAGGTGTGCAGCCGATAAGTGTGCACGAGCCTTGCTCTGCTGCATATGCTATGTCAGCCAGCAATGATGGAGAAGAGAATGTAGGTCTGCAGTCAAGAAGTGCGCAAAAGCCTTGCGCTGCTGCATGTACTGTGTCTTCCAGAGATGGTGAAGAAAAGACTGTAGGTCTGCAGCCAAGAAGAATGCAAAAGCCTTGCTCTGCTGCATGTACTGTGTTTGCCAGCGATGGTGGAGAAGAGATTGTAGGTCTGCAGCTAAGAAGAGTGCAAGAGCCTTGCGCTGCTGCGTGTACTGTGTTTGCCAGTGATGGTGGAGAAGAGAATTTGGGTCCGCTGCCAAAGAATGAGCAAGCCGTGAACTGTACCAGCCAACAATGAGGAAGAAAGTCCTCAGTCAAGAGAGAATGTAGGTCAGTGGGTCTGCAGCCACAGACCGTGCCAGTTAGCGATGATGAAGAAGGCAATGCAGGTCTGTAAGCTATAGACCGTGCCAGCTAGCGAAGGCAATGCAGGTCCAAAGCTGCATGCCTGACACATCTGTGTCATGTGACACCTCCATATGTGTTGATCTGTGAACCCATCATTGCTTCGCTGCAATGGAGTGAACGGTGCCAATGATGAATGGTGCTAATAATGGAAGTTATGGACTCCCTTACCGCTCCTGACAGCACTGAGGTAAAGATGCTGCTCCTATCTGAGGACAGGAAAGTTGGTGAGCTCAAAACAGCCATAGGTCTCCACCATAATAAGCATGTTATGTTTCCTTTTGTTTGAGACCTTGCCTTTGCTGTGCTATGCTATGCTGCCTCAATCATTCCAGCTGTTGTCCCTCTTGCATTGCGCCACTGCCTTGGAAGGGTGAGCTCGGTGTGACCTTTAATGTGTAGTGTATAGGCATATCCTACCACGCTGACCCTGCTCCATCACCAGCCACAATCTTAGGAGGACAAGAGCATGGTTATGGCACGTTTTTTTTGGGCCCAATCTTAGGAGGACATGAGCATGGCATGGTTGTGGCACATGTTTCTTGTGCTCAATTTTAGGAAGACAAGAGCATGGCATGGTTGTGGCACGTGTCTCTTGTGCTCAAACCTTAGGAGGACAAGAGCATGGCATGGTTTTGGCACATGTCTTATGTGCTCGGTGGCCATTGATATGATGTTCTTTGTGTGGTGCTGATTTGTATGATGAGCTTTCTCCACCATGCTCTGTACCCCATGCTGCTTGTTACTGCCCCTCTTGTCTATTTGGTGCTGTTTTTCATCGTAACTATGAGCTTTCTCCACCATGCTTTGTACCCCATGCTGCTTGTTACTGCCCCTCTTGTCTGTTTGGTGCTGTTTTTCATCGTAACTATGCGCTTTCTCCACCATGCTTTGTACCCCATGCTGCTTGTTACTGCCCCTCTTGTCTGTTTGGTGCTGTTTTTCATCGTAACTATGAGCTTTCTCCACCATGCTTTGTACCCCATGCTGCTTGTTACTGCCCCTCTTGTCTGTTTGGTGCTGTTATTCATCGTAATTATGAGCTTTCTCCACGCTTTGTACCCCAAACTGTCTGTTGCTGCCCCGTCCCACAGCCGTCTCTACCTTTGAATGGTGAGCCACAGTGTGGCCTTGGCAGAACGCTCTTGTGCTCTATCATCAAAATCCCTGCAACCCTTGCACCGCTGTCTTGTTGCACCAGAGTTGCTGCCTTGGGAGTGTGTACTCAATGTGTACCTTGCAAAATGCCCGTGTGCTCCATCATGAGGATCCCCGCAACTCTTGCAGCGTTTTCATGTTGTTGTCCTGCTGTCGGTGCCTTGGAAAGGTGGGCGGATTTGCAAAAACTACTGTGTTCTGTCGTGAGGGTCCAACAACTATTGCACTGCTGCACTGTTGTGCTGTCACTGTTGCGCAGTCACTGCCTTGGAAGGGTGAGCATGGTGTGGCCTTGGACCATGCGCTGCACGGCGTTGTACAGGAGTTTGGCAAGGGAGAAGAGGTAAGGGTGTAGCTGCCAATGATATCAACCTGTAGCCGAATATTTTGGTGGCTTGACCTACAGGGTAGCCGGAATGTGTGCTGCGTAATGTGGATCAGCTTTCAATTGGAATATGTGCGCTGCTTTGTGTGGATCAGCTTTTATTTGGAATGTGTGCTGCATGGTGTGGGTCTACTTTCATTTGGACTTTTTGGTGCGTGATTTGGATCAGCTTTCATTTGGAATGTGTGCTGTGTGGTGTGGGCCTGCTTTCATTTGGTTTGTTTCTTAAGTAGACTTAGTTAAAGAGGGTTTAAGTAGACTTAGTTAAAGAAGGAGAGCCTGAGCGTCCAGAGGCATGGCGAACAACCCTCCAGATCCCCATTAGCTCTCTCCTAGGCTAGTTTTGTCTAGTGTAGGTTTGAGGGCCTTCTGGTGAGGCCTCTAACTTGTGTTAGGGGTACTTCCCTTAATGCACGCGGCCTATGGCTTGCGTAGACTTTTCTTTTCTTTTCTTAAAGAGGGTCTAGTAATTGACAGAGGGCCAAACAGGCTCTTTAGAGTGTGCATCTTTGGGGCCTCCCTGATGAGTCATCTGACCCTCATTACTCGCCCCCATTTTGGTCTCACAAAAGTCTGGACGCTGCTTATGCGTGGCGATACTGAGGAAGCAAGCTGTTGCCTATGCTTTGGCTTCCGCAAGACTGGCTGAGCGTGGTGCAGCAAGTGCGCTCCCTTTGTGTATTAAGCATGCGTAATCATGATGCGTAATACTGGCTGAAAATCCCCTTATAGCGATCAGTCCTCTGCTATAGGAAGATCATGCTCAGACATAATACGTCTAGCACAAGTCCTGTGCTTGAGAAGCATGTGAAGAACGAGAACCAGGGTGGCATGCCCATCATCCTTGCCCCGCTTTTCTGTCTGCATACTGCTGTACACTTATCTTTTACCGAATGATACTTGCCTTCTGCCACAGACACTTTCCCCATATGATAATGCATGCAAAGACATGTGAACAGTGCCTGCCCACATGCTTGTATGGCGTGCTCATGCTTTGGTGATGCATGCAAAGACATATGAACAGTGCCTGCCCACATGCTTGTATGGTGTGCTCATGCTCTGGTGATGCATGCAAAGACATATGAGCAGTGCCTGCCCGCATGCTGTCATGGCATGCACGTTCTCCTCCATAACTGCAAGTGACCCCGGCCATTGCCGCAGAGCGAGAGGTGCTCCTCCACAATGCAGTGAGCACATACTCTTGGACGAGCTGACAATGGTGATGTGCACATTTCCCTGCATGACTGCAGGTGAGCCAGGCCATTGCCACCAAGCTGGGAGTGCCCCACAACGCCGTGAGCATGCGCTTGGATGAGCTGACAACTGTGCCCATCACTGATGAGCAGCGAGGTGCTCATGAGTGAGTGTTTGCATGTGTTTTTGGACTCAGTGTGCTACAAATGTAGAATGCACTTGGACAGGCTTTGTAGATGTGTACGGTCCAAATGTTTACATGTTGATGCCCTTGGATGGGCTGACAGCAGTGCCCATCACTGATAAGCAACAAGGTCTTTTGGTAACAAGCACCTTTTTGCATCCGCTATGCTGCCCTGGTATCACCAGTGCACGATTAGCCAGGGTACCTGGTAGGCCTCAACAAAGAAAACATTTGTGAGTGCTTGTAAGTGTGCTTGACAGAGTTTGTTTTTTGCAAACTTATGCGCTTGTACAAACTTTGTACGTTGTTCGTGCAACTTGCCTAAAAATGTATGCGCGTGGGTAAAATGACGACAGTGCCCATCACCAATGAGCAGTGAGGGGTTCATGAGTGAGTCTTTGTACTTGTGTTTGGACAAGGTGTATTGCAGTTTTATGCGCTTGGTCTGACAGCAGTGCCCATCACCTATGAGCAGTGTGGCGTTCATGAGTATTTGTCAATGTGTGTGACATAAGTGTCAGAGGTGGACAAGCCCCCCCTCCCCCCCAACATGGGTGCGTTCTTTTAAAGGCTCCCAGTGTGGGTTGCCCCCGGTCTTTGATGGTCAAACTTAGTTGCAAAATACAGTGTAGTTACAAGTGCCAAGTAATGTGTTGGACAACTTTAGCCTATGGCTTCCTTTCTCATGCATTGCCAAATTTATCTCTTGCGCACCTGCAGCTGAGCATGTCGCTCTCTCGCTTTGAAGCCCTGGCACAATTAGGTAAAATAAATTTAAAAAGTTGCTGTTGGATGGCTGTCAATTTCAGCTGCATGAGATAATTTGGGCAAATGTTTGACTTTGAGCTCCTGGCTCATTAGTGTCCCTTCAATTAAGGAGTAGCAATAAAATGTGTTCGTGACTAGGAGCGAGGTTGGGGTGAATAGCAAATTTGGGTCGGTTTCAGAGCGCACTTGACTGGCAGGGGTCACCTACGTCTTCCAGCTTCACCTTCTGAAAGCAACACAGCTTGTTATGTTTGGCAGTTCCTCTCAGCATCGCCGTGCCTCTCTTGACTCCCAGGTGCGCCGGACCACGTTGCTTGAAACATTCAGGAATCCTTCAATGCATGCGTCTGACAAGTGTTACCTCTGCCTGCCTGCCTGTCTGCTGCGTGCAGCGTGAACGAGGTGTGCGAGGCCTTCAATGAAGCCTTCTGCCGCCGCTGCAGAATCTACTGCTGCCGCCTGCATGGTATGTACAGCATCTGCTGCTTGCTTTGGTGTGTGCAGCATCTGTTGCCTGCATGGAACGCGCAGCATCTGCAAGACCTCCCCAAAGGAGCTTTGCCTACCCGGCTTTGTTCTGCCCATGCAGCTTTTGCCAATGTAGCCTTGCTTTGCATAAGCAGATTTGCTTTGCCCTTGCAGCTTTGAGCCTACAGAAAGCAGCTTTGGCTGTCTGTGCTTGTGTTTGGGCATGTAACATGTGCTGGTTTGCCACACTAAGCAAAAACAAATGGACTTTAAAGTGTTGTAATGTAAGCTGAATAGCCACAGCGAGCAAGAACAAATGGACTTTGAAGTATTGTAATGCAAGCTGAATCGCCAAAACGAGCAAAAACAAATGGATTTGGGGTGGCTTTTTATTGTCGTAGTGTAAGCTGAATCGCATTTGAAGAAAAAGGATTTAAGATGAAGAATGCTGTGATAAGTTAGCGTGTGCTGAATCTTGTTTGAGAACTAACAGACCTCCTGTTTTTATATGTGTGTGTAAATCTGCATCTGGGAATCTTCTTGAGCAATGATTTGCTGCATGTTAAGGATTCTCACTTCTAGCTCTGCTTGCTAGCTGCTGCCTCGCAATTCTATGTGCGCATGCATGCAGGCAAGAGGTTAGTGCTCCCTACCACTGGCCACCGCATCGCTCCCCTTTCTATTGCCAAGTTTGCCTAAAACAGCCTCCACAACTCTTTATAATAACATAATCCTTTTTGTTTGGGCAACAGGGGGCACCCTGTCCACCCCGTAGCGCCCCTCTCCTGGGTTACTGCCTGCCCCATCTGTCTTGCATGTTCAGCCCTCGCATTTTCATGCTGCTGTATGTGGACACTAAGCACATGAGCATGCAGGCAAGATGCATGTTGCTCCCTGGCCACGGCACCACTCCCCTTTCTATGTTGCCAAGGCTCATTGCCAAGTCGGCCTCCAAGCAGTGTCCACAACTCTCCTTGATTGGGGAAAAGCAGTGATGGGTCATGAGGGCTCGTGAAACACAAATTTTGAATAGCGACAAAAATTGGCCAAGAGTCGCATTCGGAAGTATTGATTGATTTTTCAGATTTCGTGATTTTCCACCTGTTTTTCCCTTATTTTCCACCTTTCTCACCTCCTTTGTACCTTCAGGCTGAGCCAAAATTACATGGTCTCACACAGGACCCTTCTGTCCTGACGTTATTCAATGATTGGGATTTGTTAGCCTTGCAAGGGGGTTTTATTATGGGGTAATTAAAAGCCGCCCAACAAAAACCCTCCCTCCCAACATTGGCCCATTAAACCCGCGTATACACGTGAAAATTTGGATTTCACAGAAAAAGGCAAACGGCAACTCCCAAGCTCACGAATGAACCATCCCTGGAGACCAGGATGCTGGCAGTTGGCAGCTGTGAACCATGCTAACACATGTTTCCTACTGTGCGTGCGCGCGCGCGCACACACACACACACACACGCACACACACACAGGGGGCGGTCATGTGCTCCCAGACCACCGCATGGCTCCCCTATCCTTTGCCACAGCCGCCTCAAAGCAGCCTCCGCCTCCATGCGGCCCATCTTGCTGGCAGTTGGCGACAGGCATGTGCAGCAGCAACAGTGGAGGCGATGCTGCAACAAGCGGGACAAGGGGAGCATGGGCGTGGCAGGACCGGGGTGGCGAGGGCCGGAGGACGTTGGGGGATCTGATCAAGAGGTTCAGGGCGATTGAGGTGGAGGGTCTGGGGGGAGTAGGGCAGGGGCAGGGACAGCAAGTACAGCAGCAGCAGCAGCAGTGGCCGCGGCGGCAATCGCAGGGTGATGGGCCCCACATGGTTGAGGATGAGGGGAGCCAACCAGTGCTGCAACCGCAGCCGCTGACACCACCGTTGCTGTTGCTGCCACAGCAGCGGCAGGGACTGGGTGGGGAGCTGCAGGGTGTACAGGGAGCTGAGCCTGAGGGCATGCACATTGATGCTCAGACTGAGGAGGGGCCTTCGCAGGGATCGGGGGCATGCAACAGCCAGGGGAATGCACAGGGGACGGGTGTTGCGGCACACACAGAAACTGCGCGAGGGGTGCCCAAGTGGAGTGATCAGGAGCTAGCCTTGTTGGAAAAAGGGCGCGCCATGTTTGGTACTTACCACCCCTGCGGCATTGCACTGCTGCTGCGGCCTGATTCTGGCAGCGGAGGGAGTGGGAAGGCTGGTGGTGGTCAGCTGACCCCCCAAACTACAGGTGTGTGTGTGTGTGGGTAAAGACGTATGCGCTGTCACAGGATATGCCTGTGCTACAAGGTATGGTTGGACGTGTAACGGCCTAAGCTGTAAGATATGCCTGTGCTACAAGGCATGAATGGACGTGCCATGGCCTGTACTGCTAGGTATGCATGTGCTTCAAGGTATGGATTGACTTGCCATGGCCTGTGCTATAAGGTATGGATGAACATGTAATTAGGCGTAAGCCGTAAGATATGCTCAATTCATGCACTCACACTATGCGCTTGCTTATTGTTGGGAGCACGCTATATGGTTCTTTTAGAGCCTGCAAGCAATAAGCTTGGGCCCTGCCTGTGCTCATTTTGTACTCTTTGTCTGCTCACTATGCTTTTGTTCTGAGCTCATCGCTGGGTGTGTGTGCGCTGATGACTTTGGGCCCTGCCCGTGCTCATTGTGTATGAAGTGGACTTAGCGCCTGTGCTTGTGGTGCCTTGCGTGTTACAGCATGTGAGCCGAGAGTGGTTGCTCACTGGTTGCTGAGTATGGAATGCAAGCAAGGTGTTGCAAGTTTGTTGCATGTGTTTGAATGTGTGAGCCTAGAGTGGTTGCTTACACCTACAGGCAGGAGCTGTGTTGATGTTACCACGCTGGTGGTGGGGCCTGCTGCGGTGATGTTGACCCTGTTTTCCAGCAACACCTGATGCCATGCCGGCTTGCACACCTGCAGGCAGGAGCTGTGTGGATGTAGCACGCTGGCTATGGGGCCTGCAGCAGCGAGAGAATGGGGGCCATGCGGAGGGAGGGCCTAGAGGGGGGACTGCACGCGGCTCAGTCGGGGGGGATGCCCCACGCAACCGCCGCACCTTCAAAAAGGTGTGTGTGTGTGTGTGTGTGTGTGTGTGTGTGTGTGTGTGTGTGTGTGTGTGTGTGTGTGTGTGTGTGTGTGTGTGTGTGTGTGTGTGTGTGTGTGTGTTGGGGGCTGTGTGATTGATCACACTCGTGGGATGCTAGGGGGGACAAACAGCCTGAAGTGAATTCGATGAGCGTGACTTCCATTGCTTGCAGGGAAAGATCAAACCATGGCTGTTACAGTCTGAGGTTGCATTGTATGCATGAGCACCCCTTTGCAACCAGAGCCAGCAAGGCGCCTGTCTTGCTTGACAAAATCCTACAACTTCAAAATCCAAGCATTTAACTTCAGAGTCACGCGCGATGTTCCCTCTGGTGCAACTGCTGCAACCGCCAGGCCAGGCGCATGTCCTGCAATGCAGGACCTCTGCACGATCCCTACCAGTGCTGCGTGCAAGTCCCCCACACCCATCTGCAGGTGGCCATTGCTGATGGCTGCGCCTCTTTGTGCACGTGCAAACGCCACGCCAAGCATCTGTCTCTCTTGATGCAGCCAGTCCTATGACTTCAGAATTGCATGCTGTTTTCTTTACTGCAAATGCAACCGCCAGGCTAGGCGCATGTCCTTTATGATGCCCACTGGTGCTGCGCGCAAGAACACCACAGTCATCCGCAAGCGATTGGCCCACCAGATGGACGAGGCATGGACCGAGTTCCAAGCATGCACCTGCTGTAGAGGTAAGTGACAAACGGATGAGGCATGGATCAAGTTCCGGGCATGCGCCTGCAGCAGAGATGATGCCGCCGTCTCAAGTATGCGGCAGTTTTGTGTTGCGTCTATGCAAATCTGAAGGTGACCCGCAACAGCTGTTTGGCATGGCGTGGACCCTTTTGGATGTCCTTTTGAAACACCCAGGAGGCAAGTGGCTTGGATCACACAGAAGGAGCAGATTGCTCAGCTTTGCATGGGTTGTGGCAATCGCAGCATTGAGTGAGATTTCGAGTCTCAGCACTGGGTGTTGTGAATGCACAGTGGCTTGTGGACAGCATAGAGTGTTTGGTTTGTGGTCAGCATAGAGTGTGGTCAGCATAGAGTGTTTGGTTTGTGGCCAGCATAGAGTGTGGTCAGCATAGGGTGTTTGGTTTGTGGCCAGCATAGAGTGTGGTCAGCATAGAGTGTTGGGTTTGTGGCCAGCATAGAGTGTGGTCAGCATAAAGTGTTTGGTTTGTGGCCAGCATAGAGTGTGGTCAGCATAGAGTGTCTGCATTTAACTTCTCTGCAGGCTTTAGACTGGCTCTGATGAAAAATCCAGATTGCTGACTATAAACTGTGCTTTGGAAGCACAGAACATGATGGCGCGCATCATAAAGAAATCATATTCCAGGTTCCATGCACTTCAAATCTGACTTGCTGTGAGGATATGGGAGCAGTCTCAAATGTGTGCAAGAATTCTGATCGGGGATGGAACAGGCACGAAGATGTGTGCAAGACTGAAGACAGGTGCAGTTGCCCATGATAAATACAGGTGGCTCACGATTGCATGCATTTGCTCATAACCAAACACAGATGGCTCATGGTCGCATGCATTTGCTCGTGTCTGAATGCAGATGGCTCTGGTGTGTGTACCAGCAACTGCTCGTGCGTGAAGAACAAGAACTTCTGTGAGAAGTATTGTGGATGTGGGCCAAAGTGCACCAACAGGTTGGTCTCCAATAACCAGTGCTGTAATTCCCATTCTGCTTTTCAAGTGTGTGTGTGGCCAACAATTTGAATGAGCGCAATGCGGCTTATTTCTGCTGTTTCAAGTGCACATGTTTCCAAACCTCACACGTGTGGTTCCACCTTTGAAGCCTTGGTATGCTCCAGGCCTGAATTCTGAATCATCTGGCTCCATGCTGCGCAATCTTTATTTCACGCTTCGCCTGCCTCTGACCTCTGAGGTGTGGCTCCTGCACAGAGAGAATCCTGAATCATCTGGCTTCATGCTGCGCAATCTTTACTTCACGCTTCACCTGCCTCCAACCTCTGGGGTGTGACTTCCACTCATAAACGGTTCATGAACATTCCATTTTTGTGTAATTTTGGCAGCATGCAATCGACAGCCCTGTTCCAAGCTGCCAGGGCTTGCATTAGCCTTGCCCCTCTTTAGTGCATGATGACCCTGTAGGGTGTCCTAACTTGCAGGCAAGAAAAATATGATCACAACAAGATGTACATGAAACAAGATGCACTTGAAACATGATCACAACATGATGCACTTGAAACAAGATGCACTTGAAACAATATGCACATGAAACAAGATGCACATGAAACAAGATGCACTTGAAACATGATCACAACATGATGTACAAGAAACAAGATGTACATGAAACAAGATGCACTTGAAACATGTACATGAAACAAGATGTACATGAAACAAGATGTACATGAAACAAGATGCACTTGAAACAAGATGCACTTGAAACAAGATGCACTTGAATCAAGATGTACTTGAAACAAGATGTACATGAAACAAGATGTACATGAAACAAGATGCACTTGAATCAAGATGTACTTGAAACAAGATGTACATGAAACAAGATGTACATGAAACAAGATGCACTTGAAACAAGATGCACTTGAATCAAGATGTGCTTGAAACAAGATGTACATGAAACAAGATGTACATGAAACAAGATGCACTTGAATCGAGATGTACTTGAAACAAGATGTACATGAAACAAGATGTACATGAAACAAGGTGCACTTGAAACAAGATGTACTTGAAACAAGATGTACATCAAACAAGATGCACTTGAAACAAGATGTACATGAAACAAGATGCACTTGAATCAAGATGCACTTGAATCAAGATGTACTTGAAACAAGATGTACATGAAACAAGATGCACTTGAATCAAGATGTACTTGAAACAAGATGTACATGAAACAAGATGTACATGAAACAAGGTGCACTTGAAACGAGATGTACTTGAAACAAGATGTACATGAAACAAGATGCACTTGAAACAAGATGTACATGAAACAAGATGCACTTGAATCAAGATGCACTTGAAACAAGATGCACTTGAAACAAGATGTACATGAAACAAGATGTACATGAAACAAGATGCACTTGAATCAAGATGTACTTGAAACAAGATGTACATGAAACAAGATGTACATGAAACAAGGTGCACTTGAAACAAGATGTACTTGAAACAAGATGTACATGAAACAAGATGCACTTGAAACAAGATGTACTTGAAACAAGATGTACATGAAACAAGGTGCACTTGAAACAAGATGCACTTGAAACAAGATGCACATGAAACAAGATGTACTTGAAACAAGATGTACATGAATGGTCGCAGGTTCAAGGGATGCCGCTGCACTGGTCAGTGCCGGAACCGCTCTTGCCCCTGCCTGGCTGCTGGAAGGGAATGTGACCCAGACTTGTGCAGGTAGGACGCACACGCACAGCAATGTCCAGATTCTTGGAAGGGAGTGCGGCCCAGACTTGTGCAGGTAGGACGCACACACGCACAGCAATGGTCCAGATTCTTGGGAGGGAGTGCGGCCCAGACTTGTGCAGGAAGGACGCACACAGCAATGGTCCAGATTCTTGGAAGGGAGTGCGGCCCAGACTTGTGCAGGTAGGACGCACACGCACAGCAATGGTCCAGATTCTTGGAAGGGAGTGCGGCCCAGACTTGTGCAGGTAGGACACACACGCACAGCAATGGTCCAGATTCTTGGAAGGGAGTGCGGCCCAGACTTGTGCAAGGAGGACACACACAGCAATGGTCCAGATTCTTGGGAGGGAGTGCGGCCCAGACTTGTGCAAGGAGGACACACACGCACAGCAATGGTCCAGATTCTTGGAAGGGAGTGCGGCCCAGACTTGTGCAAGGAGGACACACACAGCAATGGTCCAGATTCTTGGGAGGGAGTGCGGCCCAGACTTGCGCAGGTAGGACACACACAGCAACTGTCCAGGTTCTTGGATGCTTTCTTGGGTGGCCAAAAGCTACCACCCAGATTCATGTCACGTTAAAAATGGACCAATTTTGGCCTGGAGCCTGTCAAGCACGCTTTGCTGGTCCGCCTTCCGCCAAACAACTTAAGGAACTGGTCCATGCAAGGATCTTGAATGCCCTGCATGTACAACATGGAGGCCTCAGAATGATGCAGGCCAGATGGGATGGATGGCCAGGCAGCTTCTGGAAGTCTCTTGGTTCCTTAAACTTTTGGTTTTGGCATGCAAACACTGAGGGATGCTTTGAAATGTGACAACACGTGGTATTATGCAAACCCGCTGTGCACTAACCTTGGTGTGTACGCATGCAAACCTTTTTCCTCTGGATGTGTTTGCTGCTCCATGCTGATGCTAAAACTTGCTTTGTTTTGGTGGCCTGCCAGAGATGCCGTGGCGCATCCATATGGCATCCTTTTGTTACAACCCCATGGCATCTAATCTTATCCTTATTTTCTTATCCTGTATCTTATCCTTATTTCAACCCCATGGCATTCTGGTCTTATCCTTAATATCTGATCCTTTATCTTATCCTTGTTATAACCCATAGCATGGCATGGTTGACCATCCATAATGACTGTGTTGTGTATTAATCCACCTCCCTTCCACCACGTTGTTCTCACTTCTGTCAGCAGCAAAGATGAGATTTATGCATGTTTATGTGTGTTTGTCACTTGCTTGGCCTGCGCATGTACATCTTCTTATAGAAGTCTGCACACTTGTGGCAGTTCTTGGTGCTGGAACTGCAGTGCCATGTGCGGTTTCGGACTCCCCAAGTCCGTGTGCTGTGCACTTTCATGTGCACAAACTGTGCACTTTCTGAGTCCGTGTGCTGTACCATGCACTTTCCCACTGCTTGTGTATGTGTGTATATGTCACTTGCTTGGTCTGTGCATGTGCCTGTGCATACTCTTGCGAACGTGCGGCAATTCTGTGTACAGGAACTGCAATGCCACGTGCGATGGCTGCGCACTTCCATGTGCAAAAACTGTGCACTTTCTAAGTTTGCGTGCACTATGCCATGCACTTTTCCATTGCTTGTGTATGTGTATGTGTGTGTATTACTTGCTTGGTCAGTGCATGTGCCTGTGCATACTCTTGAAATTGCCTGTTAACATGCGGCAATACTGTGTAGGAACTGCAATGCCATGTGCGAAGGCTGCGCACCACCTGAGTCTGAGTGCCA
This sequence comes from Dunaliella primolecta, assembly GCA_914767535.2. NCBI lineage: Eukaryota > Viridiplantae > Chlorophyta > Chlorophyceae > Chlamydomonadales > Dunaliellaceae > Dunaliella > Dunaliella primolecta. The sequence goes on along the minus strand of OU611760.1, from coordinate 667,144 downwards.
CAACATGCGCTTGCGCTTGCGTCAGCACAAGCGCGTGGTAATGGGGCAGTCCATTGTGGCAGGTAGGGTCGCTCAAACTTGGCAGCTTAGTTAGCAAGTGCAAAGGTCCATTGACCAAACAGATATATTGGGCATGGGGCAGTCCATCGTGGCAGGTGTGATTGCTCAAGGGTGGCAGTTAAGTCGGCAATTTTAGGATTCTTGGGACAAACAATATCCTTGATATCCAATGGCTAGTCCATCGTGGCAGGTGTTGTCGTTGCTCAAATTTGGCAGCTTCAGTTAGTGTTAAGTGTCAGTAAGTGTTAAGTGTCATGTGCCAAAGAGACGTGTTGGCTGTTCATGGGCCTGTCAGCTGAGACAGGGTCAGCCATGATTTGTGGCTGGTGGCCATGGGTTTCAGATGCTTGGTAGACAAAATCATGTCAGTCTTGAAAAAGCTTTGCAACAATCCAGGAGCTGATTACTGGTTGCAAGCCATTGTTTGTGGCAACAAGTTTCAGTACAAAATATGTCTGGTCTCTAATTTAAGCAGAGCTTTAAGCACTGGAGTAGGGAACATTTGTTAGAGCTATGTGTTGAGGCTCCAGACAGTCTGGCAATCCATCTCGTTTTGGGGGGATCCATTGCTGGCCAATACAATCCTAGCAATTCAGAGCTTACTGTTGGGAAGCCCTCTCACTGTCTGTTCAACACTTCCTGCAGGATGGGGTGCATTTCTGCATGATGGAGCAAAGAAAGGTGACTTCATTGGCGAGTACACCGGCGATCTGATCACGCAGGTATTGATGCTGGTGCAGAGGTCTGAAGGCCAGGGCATGGCCTCTTTGATCAATTGGATCTCAAGCTTACCTTAGCAGTTTATTAGCTTACGAGCACCTTATTTTGCAAGGCCATCCAATGATTACAATGATGGATTTGTTATAAAAAGAGGGCCCTGCACAAGCCCTGACCTCATCATTCTGCAGGCATCCCTGTTCCTCTGCTTTAATTCATCCCCCTCATCTAAGTCCTCGACAGTGGTTTCCTCTGGGCCTTTCTGCCCCGTCAGACACTTTTCTATGGGCACACATGCACTGGCACTGTCCTTCGGCCTTAAGCCCTTCCTCAGCTCCCCCTGCTAAGGACACCCTCCCTTGATGCTGTGGCCTTTTTTGGCTGGCGTAATTTTCTCTTTTTTGCTCTTATACCCCCTGCTTCTGCCCCCCTCCCCTGTCCTCTCCCTGTCTGGCTGCACCTGTGGCCGTTGAAAACAGGATTTTGTCATAAAAGTCCTCCATCACAGCTACCTTTTTAAGGCCTACATCTTCTGCATGCACTGCCTCTCCCACGCGCCTCTGCTGCAACCTTCTCTATAGTTAAGGAGGTGTGCACCTCCTGCTCCTGCTCCTCCTCCTCCTCCTCCTCCTCCTCCTCCTCCTCCTCCTCCTCCTCCTCCTCCTCTTCCTCCGTCACAGAAAGCTCTGGCACCAGCTAGCTTGGAGTAATTTCCTTTAAAAAAGTCTTCTGCCCTTCTCAGCATGGGGTTGCACCATGGCTTCTCATAGTGGGCATGGTGTAAATACGTATACCTGTGAGGCCCTCAAAAGAGTAAATTTATATCCAGGCCGGATTGTTTTAAAGGGGCACCCATCCAGTAATTACCTCGCCAACAGGGGCACCCATAATAACAAGCAGTTACCTTACCAACTTGAATCATCCGGCAAAATATGTTTTTCTGTGGTGCTGGCGTGGTTTGGATGCATGCACCTCCAGAAAATTTGGAGGTTGCCCGAAAGTTAGGAATTGGTTGTGCTTCTTAATTTGGAGGGCATGGAGAGCAGGAAGACCCTGAGGCCCTGGAGGGATGTCGACAGTGCACAGCTTCTTCAAGTGCCCTTCTCAGATTTAATGAAGAGCAGCAGCTGCTGCTGCTGCCGCAGGAGAAAGGAGGATGACGTAATTTGGCAATTGTAAAATTCTTGAGCATTTCTTTACAAGCTGCAAGGAGAATCAGGTGGCCTGTGTCTACATGCTACCCTTCCTATTACCATTTTCAAGGGTCCATTGCAGTGTTTCAGGTATGGTAGGAATCAGGCTGTCTGACTGACTTCCTGCACTTTGTTTCTGTGAAGGAATCAGGCGACTTGATGCCCCTTCATATTCCTTTCACATCTACATGATTCACAAGCACTTGATGTACATCGTTCTCAAGACACCCCCCCATCCCCACAACCTAAAGGCAACTAGTGTCAGAGATCGCTCCTTGGCTCCAGCTTGAGTTTGGGACCTGGAAGGTGGTTAAATCCCTGATGCTATGCTCTTGGTGGCTTTGCCATAAGGAAGACGAGTGATCCAACAGGTGGCCAAACATCAAATGACTGCTTACAGTTTAAGGAAGGTGCCAGTGTTTATCTTGGCCAATCTTTGTTTTTAAAGCAGACATTTTTCTTCAAAGATTATCCCTAAAATGTGAAGCACTTAATTACTTGAAATGAATTGGTACAATGCTTATACTTGAATCATGTACTAAAGCAATGCGATCAGGGACACGAGCTTGTTCAGGTCTCAATACTTTGCCAGCACATGTTTTCCTGAGGCTTTCATTGATGGCTTTGGTCCAGGATTGGCTGCTTTGAAGGAGCAGTATGAATCATGTCGCCAGGACTGTCTGTGTTGCCACAACAGGACGAAGCAGATCGGAGGGGTCGCATCTATGACAAGATCAACAATTCTTACCTCTTCAACCTCAACCAGGAGTGGGTGCTGGATGCCAGGCACAGGTAAGGTTGCCTGAGCGGAAACACTGGCTGCCTACCAACAAAAAAAGAGTCGATGATGAGAACAGGGTGCGAAATGCTGCTCAGGGAAGCAATCAATTTTGAGGCTGCTTACAGATGGATGTGAGATTTGGCACACACATGAAGTGTTTTTGATGTGCATGTATGAATCAGCTGCCCAAGTACTGCTCTCTGTTGCTGTACGTGCTGTCAGCATGTACAAAAGCAGGTTTATGCTGAATTTCAGGCAGGAGCAACGTTCAGACCGTAACTGCAGTAAATGTACACATTTTGGATCATTCCCAAGTCGCCAGGGCTCAGCTTTTCAAATAAAGGGTGACTGCCCTTCTATATTTTTTGGCATGTTTTTGCAACTGTTCATTTCACTTGCGTATGCACTGTGCCAAAAACATAAAACAGCACTGAACGAAATGCATGCACAGCCTTTGTGGAGCATGCTACGAACAAAATCAGCACTGAATTAAACTCATGCACACCCCAGTGCATGCACAGCCCAGCGCCACAAAAAGAAAATTTAGCACTGAATTACATGCATGCAAAGCCTGTGTGAAGCGTGCCACAAATGAAATCAGCAATGAATAAATTGCAAGCACACCCCAGTGCAAGCACAGCCCAATGCCGCAAAAAGAAATTTCAGTTCTGAATTACATGCATGCACAGCCCAGCGCTACAAAAAGAGGAAGCAGTTCTCTGAATAGAATGCATGCACAACCAGGTGCCACAAAACAAAGTATCAGTACTGAATAAAATGCATGCACAACGCAGTGCCGCAAAAAGAAAAAATTAGTATTGAATGAAATGCATGCACAGCCTATGTGAAGCATGCCACAAAGGAAATCAGTGCTTGCTGCGTTGATGCCGCAATCAGAATCGATGCTCGCTGCGTTGATGCCACAAACAAAAATCAGCACTCGCCGCATTGCATGTGCAGGGGCAACAAGCTGCGATTTGCCAACCACAGCTCCGACCCAAACTGCAAGGCTCGCATTCTCATGGTGCGCGCCTGGGTTGCTGCATGTGCACTGGACTCACAGACTTGTCTGCAAGTGCGCTTTGTTGTTTTGTCCTCCCTGCAAACAAAGGAGATGGGGTAGAGAACCATTTTGTTTTTGACCAAGTGATGTGTTTGATATTTTGAATCAACTAATTACATTTTTGTCAAACCCACCACAAGCATTAATGGTCTGCCTACTGCACTGGAGGCAGCAAGCAGACGGCAAGCACATGGTCATGACAATCACAGCATTTGAGGCAACAAATCTTTCCATGCACCTCTGAGACTACCCAAACTCAAGAGCCGTGCAAGGAGTCAAAACACATTTTTTTGTTTGTTGAGCCGGGCACATGTTTTCCATCTCTGACCGCCCATAGCCAGTGCATGAGGGGCAGCGTGCTTCTTCGTGCCAGGGTCTTTTGCCTGAGATCACAGGATCCGGCTTTGTAGGCGTCCTGGTACCTTAGAGCACATATGCTTTCAGGGCATGTTGGGTCACTTCGCTTCCAGAGCACTTTGGTGCCGGGGACCTCTAGATCCAGGCGTGCAGGCATTTCGGTGCCTGGGGGCACCTCGCAGGTATTTTGGTGCCTCAGGTCACACTGAAGGCATTGCAATGCCTTGGGGCTCCTTGCAGGCAACTTGGTGCCTGAGACCCCGGGATCCAGGCTTGTGGGCATGTTGGCTCTTGCGGGGGTTTTGGTATCTTGGGGTCGATGCCCTCAGGGTAATCTGGCACCTGAGATCCCGGGACCTGGGCTTGTGGGCATCCAGATGCCAGAAATCCCAGGACAGGCTTTGAGGGCAAGTTGGTGCGCTTAGCGCATATGTGCCTTTGGCGTGCGCATTCATATATAAATCAAAACGCATTTTATATGCATTTTATGAACCAAGGGTGCACCCTCACTCCCATTTGCATGGGATCCAAGAAGCACATCTCCGTTGCCTTTTGGAGGAGTACCAAGGCAAACAGGCTCAGAGAGGAATTGGAGCAGAATTCTTTCCTTTGATTCTGGTCCCTTCGCCTTTACCGCCATGGGCTTAAGTGTACCTTTGACAGTCTCATCTCATTCCTGGACTTCCATGTTTTTCAGTATAGTTTGGTATACTTTGTGAATGACAAGGCTGTGGCAATGGCAAGCCTGTGTGCCCTTATGGCCACATTAGAGCAGTGCTCTCAAGCACGCGTGTGGCTCCACAGGACATGCTTGTGGCCATTTGCACATGGCCCCTCGGACTTTTGTTTTGGCGTTGCCTTGAAAAGCGGCACCCACGGCATGGTTAGAGAAAGCTCGTTTTAGAGGACTGTATGAATGAGTGTTTTAAACTTCTACTTGCCTCAACCTCCAAGTCAAGCTGGGAACCAATTCTCACAGAAGGAGCTATGGAGCAAGGCTTTGGTTCTGCTCGATTGCTGTAGGTTTTTCCCTTTCACCATTCTCTATTCTTCATTCTCCCTTTCCTGTTTTTTACTTTCCAGGCTTCTGTCTGACTTTTTTGCTGCAACCACTGTGTTGTGCCAGGTGGATGGCGACCACCGGGTTGCAATATTTGCTGCTAAGCATATTGCTCCTGGGGACGAGCTCTTCTACGACTACAGGTGAGATTTTCCAGACATTTTATCAATTCAGTGTCCAAGCATACACACACAAATTGCACGTGCTGGGTCTTTTCCATGTATGAGATTGTGGTCAGGAGCACCCTTTGAAACTGAAAAAGGTCCCGTTTTCAGCATGCTCAGTGGTGCAAAACAGGACGACTCCTTATATGTCACTTATAGGGGCAAACCATGCAATCCAAAAGGAGGGCAAATATTCTGGACACCCAATATTTGCACTGCAATCAAGTTCTACTTTTGCTGGGAGTTTTAGTGCCTTGCCTGATGCAAGCCTTGGTGAGGCCGTAGCTAGGTTGCTAATTAGGGAACCTTCCCTTGATGCACTCAGCAGGACCTGGCTTGCGTTCTCTTCTTCTTTGGCAAAGCCCCATTCATGGGGCCTGAGCCCCAGGTTCGCCTGTTCCCCGATAACGTTCGCACCTTCCGCCCAGGCCCATCCAGCACACCCCCTGCCCTGAAACTCCTGAAAGTTTGGCTAGCCTCCCAAACAAAAGTTCTAAGTAGCCCTGCAGTGTCAGGGGGCCGTGGGTGGCAGTGGCTGGTGCTATGGAACGTTCACCACAAGGCAATGCTTGCAGGCAATGCTTGGCCTGAGTCATTCACCCTCACCACCCACCCTGAAACTTGGCATGCTTGCCAAGCAAACTTTTTACCAGGGCTGTCACGTTTTTTGGTGACCTGGGGTGCAGCGGGCAAAGTTTGGGAGCAAAGATCCCAAAAGCTTTGGTTTTGACTTTCCCAGCCCGGCCACCTCAGGCTCCTGGAGCAGAGCTCCGGACGACACGAACATCATCAGCATACTTATTTGGACGCCCTTGCTGGGTCCGGGGCCTGGGGTTGGCCCGCTCCAGGACTTCAGTTTATCTGCGGACCATTCCCCATTCCAGCTTGCTGATTGCTTACATCCATTTGTGATGGGGTTTTATGTTATATTCTAACAATGGTGTGACGTGCACCGCAAGATGAGAAGTGAGAGCACACAGCTTTGCTGATGTGATGAGGAGCAAGACCTGCACCCTGCCCTGGTGTGTGGGTGAGGGAGTCTCTGGTGTTTGGTCTGCTGGTGGTTGTCTAAGGGGAACAAGTGATGAATAGTAGCAGCTTGCATGGCGCGCACTGAGCATTGTGTACACGCAATAACAAGGCATGTTCTGCTGCAGGAAAGTCCTGTTTGTGCCCCAGGCACTGCTGATAGTGACACCTCTGTTTCAGGAAGGACTGGCTTCGCCAAAATGTTTTAGTGTCGCATACAACGCTCCCCCACTGGTCTGCTCTGTTCTTGCCTAATTTACACCTTTTGCCAGTTGGAGACAGAATGCGCTCCTGCTGTTTGCATTGATCCCTACTGGACCATGCGGAGCAGTATTGTCGGGCTCTTTACATTTGACTGCTGGCAAACAAAAAATTGTCACTGCAACTGTGTGTTTGGGGTGAATGCTTTTGCCCTCACTGCATCAACAAACGTACATGCGAACAATAAAGAGCAGGCTTCTATTAAGACATCCACTTGAGAGAGAGGTATTCACGTACTTCACTGTGAAAACAGAGAACACAAATTCATGTTGTGGAACTGTCACCCAAGGGAAGCATGCCCTTGCTGCACGACATACAAAATATGCCTTCCATTGCTGCATAGACAAGCAGACGGACAGACAGACAGACAGACAGACAGGCAGGCAGACAGACAGACAGATAAACAGACAATTTAACAAAAAAAGCATGCAGTGAGTCTTTGCAAGGTGAATGCCTGCACTTGCTGCAAGAACAAAAAGACGAAATGTGCTCAGCGAGTGCTCCTGTTGATATGCCTGCCCTGCTGCGCCCCAACCATCCCCTGATCCTTGTTTTCTTAGAAGGCTAGAGGCTCCTCAGCCTGTACCTGCATTTTTCAGGGAACTGCAAAGACCACACCCTCTGCCAGCCCAGCTCCTTATTTCCCTTGCTACTTTTTTGACTGAGAAACTCATGTGTCTCATCCATAAACCCCAGGTACCAGCAAGAGCAGGCGCCAGTCTGGGCTCAAGGAAGAGATTGATGCAAAGCATGTAAATGCATGCCAATCATTTCATTGATTAATGTCAATTTGGACTCCAAGACAGATTGGCTCAGAGCTTGGTGAATGTTATGCGATGTTTTGTCTGCCAACGCAGTTTTGAAAATAGTATTAGTAAAGAAGAGGAAAGACTACGCCAGTCAGAAGTCTGCATGCGTTGATATGGATTACCTCATACAAGAAAGGAATTCATGATCCGTGCTGATTTGGAATGCGGTCATCTCACCTGCCAGGTGGTACCAGTGGTACATATAGTTACATACCTAGAGTTCGGTGCTTCCAGCAACCCTCCAGATTTTAATAGCCCATTTATGTACCTGCTATGTGGATGAGGAACTTACAGCTCTTTTTAGTCACTTTGTCTTCTCTTCCTTGATTGATGTAGGGGGAGTTTCCTCTGCCTACGTAACTTTTTTCTTTCTACATCAGGCTGGATTTGTACAGAGTTTGCACTGACCGCTAGATGTTAACATTCTAGTGATTACGCAACTGCCACTCTCACTTCTGTTCAGTTTGTGTCTCCTCAAGAACTTCTGAATGATTCAATGTTCTGCTGGGAAGGAAAAGATCGCATAGCTGTACCTGCCTACGAGAGCAGCATAGCTGAAGCAAAAAAGGTGCCTGTTACCAAAGCAGTCCAATCTTAAGAACAAGATCAAAACTTGAAATTTAGTCACAGCATTCTAAGCACAGTCATGAACTTCAAGTTCATAGAGTCAAGTTGGCTAATCCAAGGACGCCAGCCTGGTTCTGCCGAGAAGGGGACGCATGGCACTTAAGACCAATGTTCCATTTTTATTTTATGTGACTTTAGCACTTAAAATATGTGGATCCCTCAAAATGATAGATGTGTAGGACGCCCTGCTCCTTCATCACGAAAACCTACGTAAGCGGATGAACTCGCCCTTGGTTGGTTAAGGAAAAGGAGACACATTGGCTCAAAAGAGCTGTGAGTCCCTTCCACCACAATTCTCCTTTCAAAGTTATTGGTGTAGCACCGCTATCAGTCTGACAGTAAAACGGAGTAAGGTGCCTTTTTTCCTCACAAAGGTTGGCTATGGAAGGCCTATAGCCATGTACTCAGGCTAAAAGAACCATTCTTATGATGCCAAAAGAAGAAGCTCACCACGTTACAAAGAAAGAAAAGAAAAGAAAAGTCTACGCAAGCCAAAGGCCGCGTGCATTAAGGGAAGAACCCCTAACAAAAGTTAGAGGCCTCACCAGGAGGCCCTCCACCTAAACTAGACAAAACAAGCCTAGGAGAGAGCAAGAGACAGAACTAATGGGGATCCGGGGGATTGCTTGCCATGCCCCTGAGCGCTCGGATTCTCCTTCTCCCATCCTCTGCCGCCGCCGCGCGCCCAGCAGGCCCCCTCTCAGATGCTCCCTCAAAACAAAGTGCATGTCTAGTGTGAATGATGGTGGATAATCTTTGGATGGCATGGTCCCTGAGCTGGGAGGCTACTTATTCAGCTTTTTGTTTGGTAAGGCCCAGATTTATGAGAGGTGTAATTGTCACCACGTCACAGTAACATCCTCGGGCTGTCAAGAAAAGAAAAAAAGTGACGCAGGCACTGTAAGCACTCCCCACATCAATTAAGGAGGAAAAGGATACCTATGGCCGAGGCACCGTGCATCCCCTTCACCAAGAGAAACAAAAGAAAAAAGTCTATGGGGATCAGGAGGGTTACTATCAGTAGACCATTCCTGATCTTGGTGACAAGAGTTGAGAAAAGTCTTCTCAAGAGTGCGTCTGGTGCTAGCAACTTTATAAGCGTACTGGACGGAATGGGCATAAAGCCTCAGAGCAAGCCTGGTGGATGTATGAGTGTCAATACCAAGCTCAGCCCCTTTAAGAGGCTATTACAGGGGCTCCAAAGTGTGATGAGTGTAGATGACCCCTCCTACACCTAACAGAATGGTATGGAGGCTGACTTGAGCTGAGGCCCTGGAAAGGTCGCGACAGAGGTCGCGGTGTTGCTGCTTGGAGGCTTCCAGCTGATTCTTGGGCCTCTTGTCTTCACAGTATTGACCTCCATGAGATGGACGTGCCTCTGTTTTGGAAGGATTTGACTAGGGTGACGGACCTTGGAAGTAGGTGGAGTGGCTGTGGCTGGCGCTGAGTGCTCCCGCGCCCCCCTCTACTTCTTAATGGATACCGGGAATTGGTCCTTGATACTCAGATGTCCAAATCCAACTATGAGTGGTAAGCACTCCAACAGACACCATGTTGGCCTATGCTTCTGTATCTAAGCCCGTAGCAAAGGCAAGTTTGGCCCATCCCTTTTTGTCCCTTATTGGTATGGATGCCTGCCGTAATGAGAGACTCCTGGACCAGGGAATAAAAGGAAGCCATTCCAGGCTGGATTTTTCCTAATGGTACTGGCTACTCTGCTCAGCACCTGACTGACATTGCCTCTGATAGTGCATCCTGCCTTTCCCAGATTTCTAAACAAACTCTCAATCCGATGCGCATGAGGTATCACCTACATGCAGAGCTCATTCGTGCTATATCAACCATATTAGAGCACTCCCCTCATCCTATTCATTTCTACAAAGTCAAAGCCCACTCTGGCATCATTGGCAATGAGGGGGCTGATGCCTGCGCACGGTCTGCTGCTCTCACGACCACCACAGACATTGAACTCCCACATGCCTGGGACCCATTCCACACTTTTTACTGGCTCTCATTGAAGACCTCACACAGACAAAATGATAGCCTGCACCGCTCCCACGCTTTCCCAACCCACTACCTCAACAACCTGACCGACAAACTTAAATTACACATGCATACAAAGCACAAGCTAGGCTCTGCTGATATCTCTGGCTACCATTACAATAGCTGGCAGAGGCTCAACCATGCCATACAACCCACTTCCCCAATCACCACTGCTAATATAGAAGCTCGCAACCCAACCTATCAACTTGCTAACAAGGAAATCAGCAACTCCTTCTGGTCTACTCCTAAGATTACTCTTAAACAAGAGATAAATGTAATCAAATACCGCACAGGGACAATCTACACACAAAAGCATGCCAACAGATTCAACAAATCTCCCACCTCTGAAAGGTGTCCGCTGTGTGATGATATGGACAGCATTAATCATATTGTCCTCAGATGTCCAAATCCAACTATGAGTGGTATGCACACCAACAGACACCATGTTGGCCTTAGCTTCTGTGTTAAAGCCTTTAGAAAAGGCAGGTTTGGCTCATCCCTTATTGGTATGGATGCCTGCCGTAATGAGAGACTCCTGGATCAGGGGATACAAGTCCCAGAAAACATCTCACGAGCCATTCCAGACTGTTTTTTTCCTAATGGTACTGGCTCCTCTGCCCGGCACCAGAGCCGCCCTGATGTTATCTTTGTGAGATTTATCCCAGGCAGACAAACTCACCTTGATCCTTCTAAGATCCCTCCTCAAGACAGAGATATTCACCTTGTTGAACTGAAATTTTGTCCAGACACTAACCCCTTCATCACTTTAGAAACTGCAGCAACTCAACATGCTCACACTATAACCAGACTTAAAACCCGCAGCTCAAGGAATCCAAACAGGAACAACAAAGTGACTCTACACATCATCCTGATTGGTGTGGCTGGCACTATTTACAATGAGTACACGATCAAACCTCTTGTCAATTTGGACCTATCCAAACAAAAAGCAAAATCCGTAGCTTTCAAGATGAGCTGTCATGTCATGCAGAGACTAACTACTTTCATTAATACCAGACACGCTCTTTGGCTACAGGGGCTTCCCAGGGGGGGTTGCTGGGCGCGCGGAGGTGGATACAAGGAGAAGGAGAGCCCGGGCATCTCAGGGCATAACCGCAATTAATTCAGTCCCTTTCCCTCTCCTAGGCTAGCTGTAGCTAGTTTCGTTTGAGGGACCTCTGGTGAGGCTCTTGCTAAGAAAAAGAAAAGAAAAACTACGTAGGCAGAGGAAACTCTCCCTACATCAACTAAGGAAAAGGAGACACGTTGGCTCAGAAGAGCCGTGAGCCCCTCCACCACCTCTTGCTAGTAGCTTGCTGGTTAAGGGGCCTTTCCTTAATGCACGCGGCCTGTGGCCTGCGTAGACTTTTCTTTTTTTCTTTTCACTCTTTTCATTGGAATAACTAAAATTGCATCAGGGATCTGCAGGTTATGCAAGACGATCTGCGCTGCCAATGTCCATGGGGGCAAGGCCTGCCCAAAGCGGGTCGGTCTTTGCTGACACCTTTAAGGAGGATTCTGCTAGCAATATTGTGGCACTCGGTTACCATATTTGATATGGTGGAATGTTTACATCCTAAAAAGAATGTGAAAGGCACTGTCTGGCTGCCCACAGAGGGGATATTGTAGGCTGGTGGACATTTTATTGCGCACTACTGTCAAGAAATGAAACAAACCTCACATGAATAAAGATTATTAAAAAGGAACACCCTTGAAAATGATATCTTTAATTCTTGTGAAAATAGGGCAAAGATAGGAAGAGACAAGACTCTACATGCGTTAAAGAAAGCTTCCCTGACTAGTGAGCTAGCTCGGGCCTACCAGTACCTTGGGTGGATGAAAAAGCAAGTAAGGGGTAACAGAGCTGTTCCCGCCAACCAGGGCGGCTAAGATGAAGCAACAGAGATCATAAGAAGGCATGCAGCCCAGTATTTTGACTGATCAGGTGCTGGTGATGCACACACTATCAGAAAAGAAAAGAAAATCTACGTAGGCAGAGAAAACTCTCCCTACATCAATCAAGGAAATGGAGACACATTGGCTCAAAAGAGCCGTGAGTCCCCTCCACCACGAAGCTACAGAAAGAGTATCCTAATGGGGATCTGGAGGATTATTGGAAGCACCCGGCTCCATAACCTGGCTGCAAGAAAAAAGAAAATACAATTGGAGCCGAAAGAGGATGAACCATGTGAGACTAGTCTAAATTGAAATGGGGGCTAAAAATCTCCAGTTGTCTCGACTCAACTTGAACAAAATTGGATTCAATTCTAAAGGAAGATGAATATCAGGCATCTCCCTTTTATGAAATATGCTGCTGTGGTGCGCCCGCGGGTCAATAGCCGGGGCACTGAGTGGGTAAATTTGCTGGTGCCGTACATTTCCCGGCTTTTCAAGCTGTTCTATGACAAGACTCACATTCCTGAATGTTGGAAGAAGGCCAAGCTGACCCCCTTGTACAAAAAGGGGCCCCTCATTGAACCTATTAGCTACCGCATGCTGGCTGTCAGTGGCACAGTATACCGCTAACGTGATTTGTTCTCTTGTCACTGACTGATGTGTGGACTCGAACAGGATTCCAGATACACAATTTGTTTTTTACCCTGGAAGGAACAAACTCAAGCCCACCTACAATTGAAGGCACCTACAGCATGCTGCACACACAATCAAGCCTGGGCGATCTAGCCGGCTGCACACTGCATATGCATATGACACCATCCCTAGGAAGGCACTCTGGCAGCACCTGCAGCGCACACGCGTGACCACTTCTTTCTTGTCCATCATTAAAAACATGTACAATGCTGATGAGTATATTTTGAAGGATGTAGAGAAGAATGCTGGGGTGAACCCTAGCACAGGTGTGAAACAGGGCTGCCCTTTGTTCCCTCTGCTTTTCTCTCCCTATATTAATGAGATTGATGAAATTGCGGAGGGGGTGTGAGGTGCTGTCACGGGTACAGCTGAATTCTATGTGACGCACATGTTATATGCTGATGACCTGACTTAAATGGCCAACGATCCTGTTGCGTTGCAAACCATGCTGAACAGCTTGCATGCGTATGCTCAGAGGAAGCACTTAATCATCAACACAGCTAAGTCTGAGGTGGTACACTTCAATTCCTCTGGGTCAAACCTGCCTGTTTTTTCGTATTGGGGGGGTGCCACTGGCACACAAGGAGTCTTTTAGATACCTTGGCATGATGTTTCACAAGTGCATGAGCATTGTACTGGTACAAGTTGGGTACCAATCAAGAAAGATGTCCGGTGTGAGCACGGACGGAGTGCGCAGGAAGCCATAAGGATGGGGTGCAAGTCCCCCCGTTCCGCAATAAAGGAATAGGAAGGTGCCAAAGTGGCATCCGGCCACCGGTCTTGGCCTGGTCTGTATGGCCTTGCGCAACCGTTTTGATGCAAGCATGGCCAAGTCCTCTGAGCATGCAACTGGCCCCTTCATGGCACCTGCCTTTTGGGTTCGTCAATTTGTTCGTGAGAATCTTCTGGCAAATAGGCCGTACATGTCTCTGTAGCTTGGGAAGACGTATGTGGTTCCAGCTGGAATGTATGCAGGCCAAGTGTGGGGCGCTGAGTACATTAAAGTGGGCAAGGAATTTGCAAGTGATCTGCAAGCGCGGCACATGAGTTATCTTAAGAGCACGCTGGGTGTTAAGCGTACCACTACAAACTGGGCTGTCCTGAGGGAGAGAGGTTATTAGCCGCTTCAGTTTTACTGGTTTAGGTCTGTTGTCAAAGTGTATAATAGCATGCTGAGGTCTAACAGTGAGACGTTGGGAAGAGTGCTGAAAGCAAATTTGAATATTCATTCGCGTGAGCCAACCTGCTGGACTGCTCAAGTTTTAATGCTTTCCAAGGCCTACGGTGCTGTAATTCCTTTGCGCAAGCTGTGCGGCAGGGCACTCCTAACCCTATTCAAGAGTTTACTGATGGCCTCAGACACAGGGTGCGGGCAGTGTGGAGAGATGTTGAGGGAGTGCACCTGCGGGACACATTTAGTAAGCTGGCAACTTACCAGTCTCTTTTTGCAGTGCCTTTTGACCACAATGTGCGTGCCCCTGCCCGCTTACCAAGGCACATGCATTTGGATTTGTCTCAACATGTCATGAGGAATATGTTAGCCGTTTCAGACTTAGGGCACATACACTGAACTTGAAGGTGGAGACAGCGGCTTGGGATACTCAGAACGCTCTTTTGTGTGATCACTGTTCTTGCGATGAGATTCAAGATGAGGCTCATGCCCTTTTGGTGTGCAGAGACGCAAATGTTTATGCTTTGAGAAGAGATTACGCTTACCTGTTCAACTGCTTCTCTGGTGATTTTTCAATGGAGCAACCATTTTCACAACAAGCCAGTGTCCAGGATGTTTTTGATTTCCTCTTACAACACAACAACAAGCCTTTCTCGTTTGTTTCTGAGCTTATGGACATTATGTTGACTGGCGAGGACCAGTCGCAGGCCGATCAGCTGAACAGTCTGGCTGAAGGGCCCCTCGTGTAAATCTAAATCTAAATCATCAAGCATCTCAGGACAGGAGGCCGCTTTTGCGTCCTTAATATTCCCCTCTTTTTCAGCTTCTATCCTAGTCCAGGCTTGTCCTTCAAGCCTCTTTGGTTCTGAAGCCGGGTGCTTCCAGGAAACCCCCAGGTCCCACCTGGCCCTTTTGAATCTGTAGCATTCTGATGGAGGGGACTCTTGGATCTTTCAAGCCAATGCGTCACCTTTCCCTTAATTGATGCAGGGGGAGTTTGCCTACAAGAGGTTGCCTTTTTCTTTTTTTTCTTTCTGTGTGCGTTGTTATGCCGAATCATCGTGACTACACATTTACTGCTATTGGGTTACAAGGGTTACAAGGGTTATATCCAGACCCTTACTGCTATTGAAGCAGGTCACACCTTTCCCCCCATTTGGGGCTACCACACAGCAACACACCCAGAGTCACCAGTAGCCATGCGACAAAAGGCCATGCTGTTCCTCAGTATGTTCCTAACTGAGCTTCTCTTGCTGGTCTTGCTGCACAGTGCAGGCTTGGCTGCAGCACACAGGAAATGTCACGGTCCAGACCAGCTTGCACCCGGTTAGAGTTACATCAGGGACAGGTACCCCTGGCACAAGGCTAGTGATGAGAAAAATAGAGCCAAACCTCAATGGAAAATGGGATGTCATCTTAAATACGAAATAGCATTTAATAAAAGACTCCACTAAAATGCAGGTCACACCTCACACACTAAGATCTTGCAGTGATTCAGCAATAAGCACAATTTAGCGTGACAGCACGGTGACAGCGCAGTCTCCTCTTTTCTTCCTTGATCTTGGAAGTGTTCTGCTGCCTACGTAGCTTTTCTTTTCTTCATGTCAGGCTGAGAAAGTGACGCAGCCATCACAGTGTCTTAACATCCCATCACCAGGTATAAATACCAACTGTCCAACTAACTCAACTAACTTGCAGCACACTTTCGTTGTAGCAGACTCTCGTCATGACGTTCTCTTTATTTTTCATTCCTCCTTTTTTCGCCTCAATAAAGCTCCTGCTACCAGAAGGTGCGTACAAGTTATCCTTGAAATGCTTAAAAGCATGCGGCTAGCCCATTTATGTTCATTTATGCAGCAGCGCTGCACACTCAGCACGCACAGCCTTTGCTTTTTAGAGATGTAATTATTTCTTTCCCTTTGCTTTTCTGTGAAGTGAAAGAAGGAAGTAAAAGTAACAGTCTATACTGGGCAACTGCCAACATGCATTGAGGGAAGACCCAAAAGTCAGCGCTGGCACAAACAGTGAGTTCCACCAAAAGAAAGAAGGAATAGTAGTGGCTTTGTTAAATCAGACTTTTGATTGCTTTCAAAATTTGTTCCATCTCACATGCTCATAAATTGTTATTTAAGGGACAAACCACATGCTGTTCCATTAAGCACCAGATTGCAACAAACATGATACCGGTATGTCATTTCATCCAAGAGATTATGGTTTACATTCCAGGGCAGGTAATGCAGACAGTGATTTATGTTCGTGATGTTGAAATTTGCCTGGCGTGTAGAGGTGGCCCAGGGAGATGTGCACAAGGTTGCGAAGAGCGAGAGTACGTTCTAGTTGTCCTATATGTGAAAGAACTGAGGCGCCAGAGAGAACATGTGTGCCTATAGCCATGCTGAAGGCATGTACAAGACAGATTGCCTTTTTTCGGTTTTCCATGTATGGTTAGGACAGGGGTGACCCTTCTGGGGTGTTTTGTGCTTTAGGACAAAGAGCTCAAATGTAAGAGCCATGCCACCCCGCTTCTGAGAATTACGAGCGTCCGTGATGATGCTTGGAGATGTGAGTTCTGAGCCAAATAGGTATCAGGAGCTGTTAATTTCCTTGATGGCAAAGGCATGATTGATGCTTTTGCCCATGAAGGAATGGGTCAAGTGTTTAGCTGCTTCTGTGTTGAGGGCATGGAGTTTGTTGTCCAATGTCTCTTGGACAACTCCAATTTTGAGACGAGTGAGAATTTGAGTTTCCTCCAGCCACACTTTGATTATGTCATCTCCAAAACCAGACAAGGGACCTTGTGCGGCCACTTCATTGTAAGCAGACCATCTCCAGTGTTCCCTAGTTTCGGGACCCGGAGTAGTCGCCATTTTGTGTGCCATAAAGGCTTGTAGGGATTCTGGGCTGATAAGTCTGTAGCCCATTAAAATATTTAAGATGTGCCTGGCAGTTTGTGCCTGACCGTCTTTCAAAATAAAAAAAACTGGGGGTGCCTACCTTGTGCAAGGCAGGTGGCTGGTCAGTAGCTGTGTTGGGACTGGTGTGCCTCCTCAGGGCTTGGTTTGGCAGGCAGGGAGGAGGTTGTTTGTGGGCATGTTGATGAGAGGGCAGGGAGTTGCCATGCTTGCTCCTCTGGCATATTGGTGGGAAGGCGGGGAGCTGCCATGCTGGCAGCATGAATGTCATTCTGCCAGTATCACAGCCAAGCATGACATTCATGCTTGCTCCTCTGGCATATTGGTGGGAAGGCGGGGAGTTGTCATGTTTGGCTGTGATTCTGGCAGCATGAATGTCATCCTGCCAGTATCACAGCCAGGCATGACATTCATGCTTGCTCCTCTGGCAAATTGGTGGGAAGGGGGGAGCTGTCATGCTTGCTCCTCTGGCATATTGGTGGGAAGGCGGGGAGCTGCCACGCTTGGCTGTCATACTGGCAGCATGGATGTCATTCTGCCAGTATCACAGCCAAGCATGACATCCATGCTTGCTCCTCTGGCATATTGGTGGGAAGGCGGGGAGCTGCCACGCTTGGCTGTCATACTGGCAGCATGGATGTCATTCTGCCAGTATCACAGCCAAGCATGACATCCATGCTTGCTCCTCTGGCATATTGGTGGGAAGAGGGGAGTTGTCATGCTTGCTCCTCTGGCATATTGGTGGGAAGGCAGGGAGCTGCCATGCTTGGCTGTCATACTGAATGTCATCCTGCCAGTATCACAGCCAAGCATGACATATATGCTTGCTCCTCTGGCATGTTGGTGGGAAGGCGGGGAGCTGTCATGCTTAACTGTGATACTGGCAGAGTTCTTGATCATGCAACTGTTTGAGCGCTTGTCAGTAGATTGCACATTTTGAAATGAACGGCTCAGGGAATGACTGAATTGTGCTTCACATTTTGAAATTATCCGTGTTCCAATGAAAGTCGGTATGTGTTCACGACCCGTGTCGGGAAGCCTGCTGCATGGGATTTGTCCCATGGTTCTAGACTTTTTGAAGTGTGTGCTACTTACTTGAGAACATGGTGCAAACTTTCCTTGTATCTCCAGTCCGAGGGTCCTTCGAGGAGCTGACCCTTCAGCTGTTTTGGGGGGGCTGATGGAGTGGAAATTGGCTGGAGGAGTCATGGCTTCAGGTGTATTGCCTTCCGGACGGTCAAGAAGCAAAGTAGCTTTGTGAAGGACAGTCCGAGCGATTTTGAGCTTGGAAGCCCGCGATCTGGCATGATTAACAAGGCGGGCCACGCCGAGCAGGGCACTCTGGTGCCTGGCCTTTCTAGTGGGTGCTTGAGTGGTTCAGAGGATGACGACAGCATTCAGGGTGAGACAGCGGTTCCTCAATTCTACTTTGGACTGCTCCTTTGTGGAGCGTGCTAGAGAGCGCCTCTTGTAGCTTCTTTTCTTGTACCTGTTGGCGCCTAGCTTATGGATCCGTACTTGCTCGGGCAAGTTAGGGTTCAAGTGGCACACATAATGGATGCAAAAAATCAGCAGGCCAAAAAGCAAAGGACATGAGGCAGGGCAGGAAGTCCATCCAGACCGCTTGTTAGCAAGTTGGCCGCCGCATGTGGAATTACAACAGTCCCTTTGCATGGCTCACTCGAATCTGATGAAACGTCAAATTATGGCTTGTGACCCTTGAGGCTGACAGTGCTCATCATGATGTACTTGGATCTTCCCCATCATGTCCTTCGCAACACTGCCAGATTCAGGCTGCGGGTTCACGCTCTCCGAGTTGAACAGGCTACTTGGTCCAATAGCACTTCTCCGGTCTGTGATATCTGTGATTCTGATGACATACAAAATGAAAAACATGTGTTGTTCAGATGCTCCATTCCCCAGGTCTGCTCTCTCCGTCAAAAGTATGCCTCACTTTTGAGCACAACTTTTCTTTCCTACACCACGTCTCCCACAGGATGTCCTGTCTAGGCACCATTCACCATGTGAATTCCCAGGATATCAATATTTTTCTAAACCAAGATAACAACAAACTTCCTTTTTTTCTTCATTACCTCATTTGTATTTATGAACAGGCTAGCAGTCAAACGTCTTGACTGAGGCCTTTATCCCTTGTAACCCTTGTTCCTTTGCATGTCGCTTTCCTTAATGCACGTGGCCTGTGGCCTGCGTATACTTTTCTTTCTTTCTTTCTTTATTTTGCATGTCGCTACCAACCTCAGTTGCAAGCTTTGTAGATGCATTACAGGGCTTGCAATTGTAGCAGCATGCTGTTTCATGGGTTTGGCAAGTAAGTCGACCTGGCCAGTAGAGCCTTTTCAACGGGTGCTGGGGCTGCCAAGGGGCTCTGAAATGGGTGGGAGTGGTTGTCTAGACCAGATCTGTGGGAGGAGCCACGAGGCACCGGGGTGGTCCAACTGGCTGAGCAGTTGGGTGGTGCTGCAGAGGAAATGCAACATTTTTGAGATGGAAGTGTGTGATGTGTCGGCACTAGTGCTCTGAGGGCTGTTCCACAGGCTTCTGCGTGGTCAGCAGCTGCTAGCAGCTAGTTAAGCTAGTCTGCCAGAATGCAGGCTTTAGTTGTGCTCAGCAGGTAGCTGCTGGACATGGCTTTTCTTGGTTGGAAGGCTGACAGTGCTGACTCTGCTTGCTGTTGAAGGTCTGGAACTCCAGTCTTCCAGCTATCATCCTAATTTCTTTCTTGCTGCTTGACCTGTCTATCTTCTTTCTCTACTGCCGTGCTTCTCTCAGTTTGAACTCCGTGGTGGGTGGGTCATACGGTCTGTGCACCAATGTGGCCCCCTTTAATTGATATGGGGAGTGTTTCACTGCCTACGCGATCCTGTTGCATTGCAGACCATGTTGAACCGCTTGCATGCGTATGCTCAGAGGAAGCACTTAGTCATCAACACAGCTAAATCTGAGGTGGTGCACTTCAATTTCTCTGGGTCGGACCTGCCTGTTTTTCATATTGGGGGGGTGCCACTGGCACACAAGGAGCCTTTTAGATACCTTGGCATGATGTTTCACAAGTGCATGAGCATGGCCAAGTCCTCTGAGCATGCAACTGGCCCCTTCATGGCGTCTGCATTTCGGGTTCGTCAATTTGTTCGTGAGAATTTTCTGGCAAATAGGCCGTACGTGTCTCTGTGGCTTGGGAAGACGTATGTGGTTCCAGCTGGAATGTATGCAGGTCAAGTGTGGGGCACTGAGTACATTAAAGCGGGCAAGGAATTTGCAAGTGATCTGCAAGTGCGGCACATGAGTTATCTTAAGAGCACGCTGGGTGTTAAGCGTACCACTACAAACTGGGCTGTCCTGAGGGAGAGAGGTTATGAGCCGCTTCAGTTTTACTGGTTTAGGTCTGTTGTCAAAATGTATAATAGCATGCTGAGGTCTAACAGTGAGACGTTGAGAAGAGTGTTGAAAGCAGATTTGAACATTCATTCGCGTGAGCCAGCCTGCTGGACTGCTCAAGTTTTAGATGCTTTTCAAGGCTTACGGCGCTGTGATTCCTTTGTGCAAGCTCTGCGGCAGGGCACTCCTATCCCTATTCAAGAGTTTACTGATGACCTCAGACACAGGCTGCGGGCAGTGTGGAGAGATGTTGAGGGAGTGCACCCGCGGGACACATATAGTAAGCTGGCAACTTACCAGTCTCTTTTTTGCAGTGCCTTTTGACCGTAACGTGCGTGCCCCTGCCCGTTTACCAAGGCACATGCATTTGGATTTGTCTCCACATGTCACATTGATGTAGACATGTCTCGTTGATGTAGAGGGAGGGGATGATGAGGGGAGTGATGATGAGGGCCCGGAGTTCTTGGATCCAGAGGAAGCTGAAGTGGGCCTTGACCAAACATATAATGAATGGAAGAGTAGGAAGGGAAAGAAGGGAAAAAAGTACAAGGGCTAGGAAGGTGGCCGGCCTGAGCCTGGGCGTAAGCTCAAGCTCTTAGTATGGAATGTGCATGGGATTGGGGGGCGATCTGCTGATGCTAATGCAGAGCTCAAGGTTTTAGATGTATGCCACATGGTCAAAGACCATGACATTGCAGTGCTTACAGAAACAAGAACTGGTGATGCATCTAGGTTGCTGCAGCACTTGCCTGACTTTACTTTGCACAACTTGGGAATGGCTAGAGAGAACGAAGGCAAAAATGGGTTTGGGATTGCTGTGTTTGTTGCGCCAGGCAGCTCAGATTATGTGCGCTTCCATAAAGTCAGTGAGCACACGCAGTGTATTTGGCTTCAATGTGACAAAAATATGTTTGGGCTGAGGGAACATGTGATGATAGGTGCTACTTACATAAATCCTCTGAGTGGTTCGTTTACTTCTCGTGCTATTCACTCTCACTATACTAATCTTTTTGAGGACGTGCTTGATGCTTTTCAGGTATCTTCGCAAGTCATTTTGTGTGGCGACTTTAATGCGCATGTTGGAGAGCTGAGTGAAGTGAGTGACGCGCATTCTCGGTTTGTGTTGGACTGCCCTGAGCTCCTAGAGACTAGGAGATGTGCGTGCAAGAGTGTGAACAAGGCAGGCCAGCTGCTGGTTGATCTAGCAGCTGCGACGAGTATGGCCATTTCGACTGGGCGTGTTGTTGGAGATGATGGGCAGCCCTCTTTCACTGGGCATTTTGGTGATAAGAGAAGTAGGCCAGACCATGTGTTGTTGTCTCCGGCTCTGCTCAAAATCGTACAATGTTTTGAGATGAAAGAAACGCGTGCCTCAGATCACGCAGGCTTGAGCACTGTGTTTAGAGTGACTGATGAGGGTGGAGAAGGTGTGAATGCTCCACACCATGTGTGCAAAGCTGGAGAGTGTATCAACAAGTTAGTGTTGCGTTGGCAGCAGGATAAGGCCCAAGTTTACGCTGAGCACATTCGGGACAATGCTGAAATGCTGGCTCAATTTGATGAGGCAGAGAGGTCTGGGGATGTAGATAAATTGGCGTTTTGTGTGCGTTCTTTGATCATCCAGGCAGCGAGCAGTAGAGCTGTGGGCATGTCAGGCCGAGCAAAGTGTGTTTTTAAACGTGAGCGTAATAGGAAGGGTCCTCTAAACCCTGTGTGGTTCAATGAAGAATGTTGGGAGAAGCGTAGGGCTTTCATTGAGGCAGTGAAGCATGGTGAAGCCAGGCATGCTTGCAGATTTCTCAAGAGGGAAAGTATGAGGTGCAATCGTAGGATGAAGCGAAGGCACGCGAGACAGTTGCGGAATTTGTTTTTGGATAGGCTATTTCGGAAGGATCCGGCAGTGCACGCTTTACTAAAAAAGCACACCAAGCCTCACACAACCCCTGTGCCTGCTCCAGCTTGGCATGATCACCTACACAAACACTTCAGAGCAAAGAGGACATTTGAAGAGTCTCGCCCATCTGCGAGGGATATGGCTGTGCCAATGGGCCGGCGCAACCTTCCACCTGAGGTCCTTCTCAGGCGGGGCGCGCAGTCTGGGTGGGCTCCGGAGCCAGATGACTTTGAGATCCCTGATGTATCTGTGTAAGAAGGTATGTTGGGTAGTGAATTTCAGAAGTTGAATGTTGGTGCCTCTTCAGGCTTTGATGCGATCCCGATTCCTTTTCTTAAGCATGCGTGCTTGCCAGTGCAGTGTGGGAATAAAACCAAACAAGTAAATGTGCTGGTACCTCTGTTGGCTCGTCTTTTTAAAGTGTTGCTGACTGAAAGTAAAGTGCCTGCGTGCTGGAAGGTTGCCAAGTTGAGCCCCATTCACAAAAAAGGGGAAGTGCTGAAACCTGGGAATTATAGGATGATTGCGGTTAGCGGTGTAATGTATAGGATTTATGCTAATGTGCTGAAAAATCTGGTGACAGATTGGTGTATGAAAAAGGGAAAGATTCCGGACACGCAGTTTGGCTTCTTTCCAGGAAGGAGCACTTTGCATCCTCTGTTCATTCTGAGGCACCTCAAGCATGCTGCGAAAAAATTGAAGCCACAGAATTCTTCCAGATTGCACGTTGCTTTCATTGACTTTTCTAAAGCTTATGACACCGTGCCCAGACAGCAGCTTTGGTCTCACTTGCAGCGCAATGCAATGCCGACTCCTCTGCTCAGTGTGATCAGAGATATGTATGATAATGATGAGTACATTCTAATGGATGGTGAGAAAAGGGCGCGCGTGCAGCCATCGAACGGTGTTAAGCAAGGTTGTCCTTTGTCCCCCCTTCTTTTCTCTCTGTACATCAATGATATGGGCAGAGAGATAAGTGAGGGCATTGAGGGTGCTGTAACTGGTGATAGAGTGAATGGTGTGTCCCACATGATGTACGCTGATGACCTTGGATTAACTACGAATGACCCTGGTGAAATGCAGAAGATGCTGGACAGACTCCGTGTGTATGCTCAGAGAAAAGGGTTGACTGTAAACACAGCTAAGTCTGAGGTGGTGCACTTCAACAGTACGTCTGTCTCTCCTCTGCAGAATCCTTTTACGTATGATGGAGTGGTCCTTCCAGAGAAGGACAGGTTCAAATATTTGGGAGTGCTGTTGGATAAAAAGATGGATTTTAAGGTAGCTGAGGAACATGCGGTGCGGCCTTATATGGCTGCACAGAGAAGGATTTCGGAGTTTGCCAAGGGTCATGACCTGAAAAACAGGCCTCATGCTATGCTCTGGTTGTCCAAGGTGTATGGCATTCCTGCTGGGATGTATGCGTGCCAGGTGTGGGGAACTCATTACTTGAGAGAAGGCAGTGAGTTTGAGAGTCAATTGCAGAAAAGACATCTGTGTTCCTTGAGGCGCATTCTTGGAGTAAAGAACAGTACTACAAATTGGCCGGTGTTGAGAGAGTGTGGCCAGGAGCCTCTGCAGTTCTTCTGGTTCCGTGCCTCCATCAAGTTTTTTAATAGCATGCTTGACTCCAATAGTGAAGTCTTGCGTCGTGTGCTGAGGGCTGATTTAAGTCTGGCTTCTTTTGATTCCTCTTGCTGGGCTGCTGAAGTCTCTAATGCTTTTGGTGGGATGCGGAATGGTGATTCGTTCAAACAGAACATGCTGAGAGCTGAGAAAATCCCCATGCAAGAGTTCATTGGTGATTTGCGATACAGACAGCAGAAAGTGTGGAGAGGGGCCGATGGTTTTTGTCCTCGTGCAGTTAACAAGAAGGTAGTGACGTACCATAAGTGGTGTGGGAATTCTGAGAGTGGTCCCAGAGGTGCTCCTTTTTGTATCCCCTCGTATCTGTTCAAGGATTTGGACAAGCATGTTTTGAGAAACATTAGCAGATTTAGATTGCGTGCTCATCACTTGAGAGTGGAGTCTGGTAAATGGCTTGGGGGTTCAAGTATCTGTGATAAGTGTGAGTGTGGGGAAGTCCAGGATGAAAAACATGTGCTTTTCTTTTGCAAATGTACTGAGGTGCGTGAGCTACGCACGAGATACAAGGACCTCTTTGAGGAGATGTTTAAGACTTTGCGTGTGTTTGCTCCGCCTTCAAACGCTGACTTTATTCCATTCTTGGCTTGCCATCATACTATCACTGATTCTGAAATCAATGCTTTCCTAAACCAAGACTCATACAGACTTCTTAGGTTTGTGTCAGGCTTGGTCTCAATTTTTGATACTGGTTGAGCTTGTTTCACCAGCTGCCATCAGCCAGAGTCTCGGGCTGTAGGCCACCATTGCAAACCCTTGTAAACCCTCCACATGTCATGACGAATGTTAGCCGTTTCAGACTTAGGGTACACACACTGAAGGTGGAGACAGCAGCTTGGGATACTCGGAACACTCTTTTGTGCGATCACTGTTCTTGTGATGAAATTCGAGATGAGGCTCATGCCCTTTTGGTGTGTAGAGACGCAGATGTTTGTGCTTTGAGAAGAAAGTACGCTTACCTGTTCAACTGTTTCTCTGGTGATTTTTCAATGGAGCAACCATTTTTACAACAAGCCAGTGTCCAGGATGTTTCTGATTTCCTCTTGCAACACAACAACAAGCTTTTTTCGTTTGTTTCTGAGCTTATGGACATTATGTTGGCTGGCGAGGACCAGTCACAGGCCGATCAGCCGAACAGTCTGGCTGAAGGTCCCCCTGTGTAAAATCTAAATCTAAATCGCTGCCTAAGCTGTTTTTCTTTTTCTTTAATTACAAGCCCTTTCTTTTCTCATTCTTACAAGGGTTCTTTGTTACCAAAACTGATATAGGGGCTCAGATCCAGGTAATCATTAGCATGATGCTAAGAGCACAGAGTCACCAAAAGCTAAAAAGATGCACATGTGTTGTGACAAGAGTCTGCTGTGACAGGAGTATGCTGCAAGTCAGTTGAGACAGTCGAACCATTGATGTTTATACCTGTGAGTAGAGGAGGCTGTGTTTAGAGAACAATATATCAAACTCGTGATAGCGCCACTTTTTGTAACCCTTGTCTCTTGTAGTAGTCTGCGTAAGAAAGCCAGATAGCCCAATAAAATAAATAAACACCATCCGAGCCAGAAGAAAATGTCAGGCTAAAGGCCAGCAAGCCCAAGGAGGAGCTTAGCAGCAACCACCAGTCGAGTATTTTCCGTAGCATCAGGGCGCGCAGCGCAAGCCAAGCAGTTTCAGAGCAAGACAGAGCGAAGACCTGTACTGGTGAGAGTCACCCAGAACCTGCAAGAGTCATGAACTTGCTTGCCAAGTGCTGGGTGCCGCAGCGAATCTGCAAGTTGCTGTACTCCACAGCATCACTTATCCAATCTGTAAGCATGCGGTGGGATGTTCAGACACTGCCTTGGCTGCGTCACTTTCTCTGCCTGACAAAGGATATCAATATAGAAGATTGAGAGGGTAAACAGGTTAGCCGCATGCTTGCGTTTTGCCGAACGCTATTCCCAGCAAAGGAGCAACCTTTGCAAGCCCTGTGGGGAGCGTACCATAGCCTCTCCTTAAGGAACTGCAAGCCAACCTGTTGGCTTCTCACCTTCAAACCAGGTGAAGAGGAGAACAAGGCCGGCATTCAATGATAAACGTCATTTATGAAGAGACACCTCACACCTCCTCTTCCTGCTCCTCCTCCTGCTTTGCGTTGGCTTGGAGAACAGATTGGGGCTCAACAATTCACGAAACTGCCTACACCCATACAAAGGATTCCTTAATTCTCCTCCTCCTCCTCTTTCTCCTCTGGCTCTGGCTCTGGCTTGGGGGGCAGCTCCAGGCTCTCCACCAGGGCCTGGTCAAACTCTTGAGCAACATCAGGAGGCGGCAGGGGCACAAAGGGCGCGTTCTTGATGCCCCAGCCCACATACATGCTCGCGCTCTGCTTGTCCTTGCCACATACATACGCGCCTGGCCACAAATTGCTGCGTAGGCCTCCGACCTGCAGAGATAAGTCATAGCAGAAGGAAGCACTACTTTCAATTTTTGAGGTGAGCAGATAGGGCAGCACTTGTATGCAGGCAGGAAACCACATCCTTAAAAACTTACTGCCAAGCTGAGCTCATAAACGCCTGCACCTCCCAGAGTCCAAAGGCCCTTTGGGTGAAATAAAGCACGCCATATCAAAGAAGACCTCTTCAATGATGATTCTTGAAACACCTTTTCCTGTGCATGCCTTCCCCTGAAATGGCATGCACGGATAGGGGACAACACTGGCCGAGTCACATTGGAGCTGAATTGCAACCCCCCCCCCCCCCCCCCCACACACACACACGCATGCGCGCGCACACACACACATACACACACGTACCTGGTATTTGACACCCTCATTGCTGCTGCTGAACAGGGGAGTCCATGCTGGGGACCCGTCTGCAATGGGCGTGTCGTCTTCTACACTTGTCAGTGGCTCTGGGCCCTCTTCTTGCTCCTCCTGCAGGGCGGAACGTCAACCACCAAACTTGTCTTGAAACTTGGAATGAAAGACAAAGGGGGGCTAAATCCCAGATCTTGGCTTTTGAGGCTTGCTGGTACATCCCTCACACCGGCCCAAGCATGGGGTAACATTGGCAAGCATGTATGCATCATGAAGAGCAGCCTTATCCTCATATTAGTCCACACAGGGTATGATAAATTGGTAAAAAGTGGTGTAATGGCAAGCACATGAGCATGATGAAAGATGGCCTTGCTTTTTGCGCCTAATTTGACTATGATTTCTTGTGCCTTCATCTTCTTTTTCATGTCACAAAGCAAAATGGAAAAAGAAAAGGGACATGCTAAAATCCCTTGTATCTGCTGGATACAGAGGATGCGGAGGTGTCCTGATTCCCCAATCCTTAGCTTCTGGCGTCAACATGAGTTTGAGTTTACTTCCACCTTCGTAAGGTACCATTTAATGTAGTTCACGCTCACGGATGCACATTCATGCAAGTATATCTACATTATCAGCCACACTGACACTAGAGCATGATGTCTCTAAAATGACTGTCCTTTCAAAGTCTCGCATGGTGATTATTTCTGACAATGTTGCTGTTAAAATGAGCGTACCCTTGAAAAAGTGGTTTTCAAAGCACTCATATTAGCCCTGTGCTCTAAGCAACACAGCAACACTTGCGCCGGAAAGCTTGCTGTTCTCCTTGCGCACCCATTGTAATGCAGCAAAGCACTTGCAAGCGTTATCCAGATGGATCCAAGCAACTTTTCCAAACCTTTTTTTTGGCTTGGATGCCAAGCCAAACCTAAGCTTACCTCAGTAAATTCAAAGCCCTCATCATCTTCAGGCTCTTCACGCTTATGCACTGCACAGCGCCCTTGTTTCTTGATGTGGGGCAATCTGCATGAGTCATTGGAGGGCATTGGCATGGATAGAATTCACGATTAATTATTAAATTTGAAGTTAGAGGTTTGCTTCCTGTGTGTGTGTGTGTGTGTGTGTGTGTGTGTGTGCGCGCGCGCATGTGCATGCATGCGTGTGTGTGTGTGTGTGTGTGTGTGTGTGTGTGTGTGTGTGTGTGTGTGTGTGTGTGTGTGTGTGTGTGTGTGTGTGTGTGTGTGCGCGCGCGCGCGCGTGCGTGTGTGTGTTTGTGTGTGTATGTGTGTGTGTGCGTGCGTGTGTATGTGTGTGCGTGTGTGTGTGTGTGTGTGTTGGGTTGTGCTTTATACTAAGGTCTGCACATGTGTGCTGGCAAGTTTGCATCACACATCAAGCTGCCAGCACAAGAGTGTGATGCTTCAAACACAACCCCAAAAGAATGCCTTTTGGAATGGTGGAAGTACCACAATATTAAAGCTGGATGTAGACGGATGTAGACTCAAATCAAGTGGAAACTTGAAAACTGCATGTTGCCCAACTGCTTGACCTGTCCTCTCTCCGTAACTGACATGCAACAAGGTCAGACAGAAATTTAACAGGTTTGTGATACATTCACTTATCACAAGCGGGGAAAAATAGCAGGCCCCTTCCTCCATGTTCCCTTGCTGCATGCATTCATGATACAACTTCCATGCCAGCAAAAACTCTTGCTTTCAGACATGTGCTATTCAGTACTCAGTTGTGCGTCTCACGCACTTGTGCACCCAGTTGGAGGGCTCAGCTAGGTCCCTGCCTGGAAGACCCTCAAACTCTTCATTTGGCTCCGGCTCATTTTCATCATTGGTGGTGAGCAGACCATTTGGAGCTAATACTGTGGTGCATGCAATGCGGGCAATCTGCAAGGCGAACATGTGTGGGTGTATGTGGGTGTATTTGAACCTTTTCAGCTAGGCTTTGTAAACCATGCAACCTGTTGTCAGCAAGCACTACATGCGCAGGGGTTCAACGCAGCATAGGAATCAAACTTATGAAAGCAATGAAACACAGGAAGTTTATCAAAGTAGTGGGAAAGAATGCACCCTCTCGTTATATGACATTCAAACCCACAAAGTAATGCAGCATAATTTCAGCTCCAATGGTCCTGTTTATTGCTTAAAAACCATTACATCACGAATAATAAATACACGTACACAAGCAGGCAAACACAAGCCCCAACCGCGCTTCAATAAAACATAACAGCAATCCTTGATTTTTGAAAAGCTTGTTGGCTGAAGCAAGGGAGCACACAACGCCTTTCATTTGCTCGTAGGTGGTGAACGGCAGTGAGAGAGTAATGTAAAGTATTGAAAAGTGAATGAGCAGTTGCTTTGATGTTCTTTTGAGGCGCGGCCGGGAGTTGTGTCTGTCTG
Source organism: Dunaliella primolecta (assembly GCA_914767535.2). Taxonomy (NCBI): domain Eukaryota; kingdom Viridiplantae; phylum Chlorophyta; class Chlorophyceae; order Chlamydomonadales; family Dunaliellaceae; genus Dunaliella; species Dunaliella primolecta. Next base: position 638,181 of record OU611760.1, on the reverse strand, counting down.
CTCAATTTGTTTGTTGGCTGAGGTGCCAGGGAGTACGCAGCGTCTTACCTGTGCTCGGAGGAAATTGGCTTCATTGCCGGGGAAGAGAGGGTAGGTTGACACGAGCGAGTCCAGGCGGCCTGGAAAGAAGCACAAGTAGAGTTCAGTATTCATGACCGAACTCTCATTCATCATTTGTGTGCGCCATCATTCATCAAGCCCCACCAGCAGCCTTTAAAACAAGTCCTTTATTGCGTGCCTGGCTATTTAGATTAGCATGTGCACCCAACGAACACATGTTTTGAGAAGGTGACAGGGCGAGCATTTACAAATTAACACGCACATGCTTCAAGCAGGAGCTGCAGGTGCGAGCAGGCTCCGCACTTGCCCAAGGACTTTCATCCGTTATGTACACCCGCATTGCGATACAGACACGTTCGCATTCAGAGCTACTACAGGCGTGATAATCAAGGTCTCCCTTTGATAACTTTGCCATGGGTGCAGAGGGTGCTGAGCAGTGGACGTGATCTTCAAGGGAACCTGATCTGGCTGGTTGGAATGACACACAATCATGGCATCAAGAAGGTGGCCATTAAAAGTCATGCCATTTTAAATGCGGCTTGTCTGTATGGTTTGGGCCACACGTGCGAACGAAAGAGGCATTGATGTATGTTGCTAAACGTCATGGCTGGAATGTAGTGCAGAGGGTCAGTCCAGTCAAGTGGCAAATAAACTCTGCTAAGGCCCCTATCAAAGTGGCAGAAAGAGCCAATGCTTAAGTGAAGGGTCAATCAAGATGTCAAAGAGGGCCAAACAGGTTCTGTCGAGGCTCATGTGCAGCTCTTCTAGGCCTCTAGTATGGAAGGCTCGGACCCTCTAAGCAGGTGCAAAGCACATCCCCATCTATGCCCCACACCTGTGAGGAGCTTTTTGAGCAACCGGGCGGCCTTGATTTGGTCTGGTGTTACAAAAGGTAGCTGGGTCATGGGGCCACCGAGGTAGTTGCACACAAAGTACACGTGCTCGTTGGTCCCCGTGTTCTCTTCAAAGGGGACAGAGCCCTCTGCACGGATGGAAAACAATTTTAAGATGGTGGGCAAATGTTGTGTGTGTGTGTGTGCGTGTGTGTGTGTGTGTGTGTGTGTGTGCAAGCGCATGCCGTTCCCCCCCCACCCCCCCTCTGCCCAAATAAGCTGAAGGACACGATGCCCAGACGGGCAAGCAATGACGTTGAGCAATGGCAGCATGAAGGTGCTGGATGTGGATGCAGTTGAGATGGAAGCACAGAAGACAAACAAGACATGCGCAATTGCTTGTGCGCGTGCGTGTGCACTTTAAGGAGGACTAAGCTAAGCAAACCTTGTTGGGCATGCATGTTTTCTTGCAACAGGGCATGCGGGTATCTGTCATCAGAGGCAAATCAGGGCAGGGCAGGGTAGGGTAGTTTTATTGTCAACTAAGGCAGAGTGTCAGAAATGCAAAGGAAAAACAAACATGCCAGATTGCAATGCTTTTCTTTTTTCCTGCAGCAGCAGAAGGATACATGCAGTATGTACTACTCATTTAGCATGAAAGTGCAAGTGAAACATGCTGAAGGACACACAGAGACACACAGACACTTATGTGTGTGTATGTGTGCATGTGTGTGTGTGTGTGTGTGTGTGCTTATGAGAAACTTGTCACCCACCTGGGGCTTCTGGGATGGTTGGCGTTTCACTGATGGTTGTCTCAAACACATAATAGTCCGCGTACAATCCAAAGAACTTCCCAAAGAATCGTGCATTTTGGACGCCCCGCTTGGGGTCCTCTCCAAGCTTCTTCAAGGTCAAAGCAATGTTGTACATCTCATGGGTGCCCAGGCCCACACCCAAGGCATCAAATAATCTGCCATTGCCTACCACATCCTCAGCTTCATACTGCGCGCACACAACACACAGAGAAGGTCTTAGGCAGACGACTTTATACATAGACAAATGTGAGTTTGCTTGGTGAACTTCATCCAGCAGCTGCTGTAAAATCAACGCAATTAATAACAAACTCATGATGCACATTATTAGGGCGGAATTCATGCATGCAAGTAAAAAGAAGGGATCAGCCTGCCATTGCCCTATTGCCTGCCAACCCCGCAATCCCGAGTATCAAGAGCACGTGCATGTCAAACACTTCCTCTGTGTATTTGAGTAACCACTGTTTGCATGACCACCCGGTTACGTGCTCTGTGCAATTGTCTCAAGGTTGTTGCAGTTCGCATCACAAATCAGGTTGAACCACACTCGTGAACCTCAGGAATCAAATTTCGCTTGCCCATTGTTGATGACAGCTGCCTCAGATATGCATATCATACTTGTGTAATCAGATGATTCCAGCTAAAGGAAAGCAAGCGTTATTATTAATAGGCTGTCAGCCCAGCAGCATGCACTTGCTGTGGCCAAGGCATTCGCTGCAAAGGGATGCACTCAATATAAAATCGAATATGCATGAATCTGTGCACCTGTGAAGCACCATTCAATCCTGCTTGTGCGCTCAGTCCATAGTACAAATTAATACCTAGGTTGGCACATTCTCAGAGTGATGGCCCGCTTACAGCTTTAGTGGCTTTGACGCCCTTGGCACGCTTCTAAAGTGATGGCCCAATTACAGCTTTCACGGCTTCCGAATCCATTGGCACTGCTTGTACGCTCGAAAATACCAAGCTCGATGTGTGAAAAAAAATAGCCCTCACTCACGTCATTGGTGGCTTCAGACTCAATGGGCTCTCCAGTCTCTGGGTCGATGGGTAGGTCTGGGTTCCTGAGCAAGGGCAGGGATTTGATAACAACCTTTGATACCGAGCGATCAGGTACGAAACCTCCAGGTTCTACTTCACTAAGCTGAACATGCGCGCACTCTGCTTTTGAGCTGGCAACGTCCTCCTGCAAGGCCAATTGTACAGAGCACAAAAAAGATTGCAAATAATTTCCCTAAACATCATAAAGCTCGACAGAGCACCGACAACAGTCTGCACACTTGGCCTCAGCCTACTTAGCCTTCATGTATCAGCCTAAACCCTCTTCTTCCTGTGTATCTGAGAACTGTTACAGCCAGAGTGTTACAGCCACAGGGCTTACACATCTTAAATGATCCAGCACATCAGCAATGTAATTCCTCGTTTCAATGCCACACCTTTAGGATACACTGTGTGCACCCAGGCTTACGCGTGCACTTGCGCAAGCATGCATTGGCATGTGCCGGCAAGTATTTGCACAATCGTGGCAAGCAGCATTGCAGCAGAGGAACATGGACATTTTAAAATTGTGCTTACCCAAACAAAGTGGCTGTCGCTACTGTCTTTGCTGCATCAGCTGTGGCCTGCGAGTGCATAGGGAGGAGGACCAACCGCATTTGCGCATGTGTACACAAGCAAGCCCCTTGCTTACTGGTGGGCGTAGCGCTCTTGGGGAAGTGGATTGGCTGTTTGTTGCTTCATGTGAGAGTATTCTGATGGAGACCCACCGATACTGGCACCAAGGGGGCTGACTCCTGAGCTTCAAAGGCTGTCTTTTTCACAAGCAGCGATGTCTCTAGCAGGTCCACGGCCTCGTTGGGCTTCTCTCCAAGAACCTGATGTAACAATGTGTGAAGACATGTCTTCCCGCGGCGGAAAGAAGGTTTCTACGCGCTGCCCATACATGTGCCCGGCTTGTACCTTCGCCAACACTCGCGTCAGATGCCCGTACAACGACGTTCCATCTGATGTGACTTGCTTCTGTAGGAAAGCAATGGCCTCTGCGTCAGCCATGCTCCACTTTCTACGGCCTTAGAAGATAAGAAAGGCCGGACTAAACGCCTTGCAGATTGTGCTTAAGTTACAGAAGGTTTGAACAACATACAATAGAATTTGCGATGTCAAGCGAAATTCCGAAGCGCGATGACACATCTCACATCAAACTTAGTACCCTTCTTGGGTACTGCACCTTTCATAATTATTACTTTTTGTTCGATTTTGTACTTTCTTTTGTTCGGTTTAATACTCTTTGACTTGGACAAGCCTTTAACATCCAGGATGGCTCTTGCGATGGGTAGACTGAAATGAAGAGATTGTTTGCTCATCAAATATTGGGATTACCAGTGCTAATCCAGATGCTGCTCAGCATGGGTGACAGACAAGGTGAGAACCTGTAGTCTGCTTGCATGAATGCTGATGCGCTGAGGAACTGAGTGGTTGCTTATCTGCAGTCTTATCCTAGGTGCACCGACACATAAGCTCAAGGGGTTCAAAACAGAGCAGTGCATACCTTTTCAGGAACTCGCGAGGAACCGATCGGTAGTTGCATTTGCTGTCTTTATTGAAGACTCAGCATCTTAAATTCAGATTTTCAATACAAAATCAATCAGGATACCAGCTGCTGCTGTTTAAAAAGGGGACTGATTATGAATTGCGAATGCTTTTCTGCAGCCTTCTCCTTTACCTAGGTGAACCTTCCCTAGTTCTCGAGAGCTCTGCCGAACAGAGCAGTGCATGTATTTTCAGGGACTCGAAGAATGCACTTGTGGACTTATGCACCTGAATGCAAAAGCTTTCAGATTTGCAGAATCTTGCAGAAGCTGGTTGCGCGGAGGAACTGAGTGACTTGTTTTCAACAACCTTCTTCACCAAGGTGCAGTTGCTCAAAATCATTCATGTGTGTATGTGCCGAACAGAGCAGTGCACGTCTTTCCAGCAGCTCAAAGACTGCACTTGCTGTTTATTGCATGTGAGTTCATGAGTTTGAAGGATTAAAAATGCTGCTGATTGCACTGAGGCATTGGGCCGGGTGCCTCCAATGACCCTCCAGATCCCCACTATAGTATTTTTTATCCATCTTGGTGGTGGAGGGGACTCTCGGCTCTTCTGGGCCAATGTGTCTCCTTTTCCTTAATTGATGTAGGGAGAGTTTCGTCTGCCTAAGTAGTTTTTCTTTTCTTTTCTTGAGGCATTGGTATGCGCTGACATGCTTAACATGCTGCCACATAAACAGATTCTGATTCTGTTTCTCTGTTGGGCCTGCTTCCTAGCAATAGCGACAATGGTTTGGAGGTAGTTGGCAAGCTTTGGGGTGCTCAGGAGCAGGGGTTGCCCTCACGCTCAACATTTCCTTGCAAATGGGGTATGCACCATGAATGGTGTTGCATCTATGTTGAACAGCTTTTTTAGAAATGAGGTGCAACTGCAAGGGAACTGCTGGATTGTTACACTCCCTGACTTTCAGAGTCTCAAAAACTACAGAATACAAAAAAAGCGGGGTTCAGTATCCAAAAGGGTACCTTTGATGTAAGATTTGTCAATGCCCAATTCGGAATTTTTGTTGAAACATACCAGTCCGAAGTTCAGAGATGAACAAAAGAAATGCACATAATGTGGTAAACAAATTAATTTACAGCCCTGCCCTGGTCGTGCTTGGTCTGCTCCTCTCCCTTTTATGCCTGCGGTGCACAGCATGGAGGAGATCCTTTGAGGTGCAGCCCTTAAAAAGAAACTTTTATAAGAGCTCTGGAGATGCGTGCATGGCCGCAAGCAAGCATGTAGTGGTCATAGCAGAGCCACACCGTACCTCTCTAGCATGGTGTCCATCATCCGAAGGGCAGGCGTGAGCAGCTGCCGGACATAAGGCCGCTGTGGCCCACCCATTCGATTCGCGGTGGTAATGGCATGATCCACTTCAGGCCACAGCTTGGAGTCGACGTGGCTGGCCAGGCGATCTGCCTGTGCGTGTATGTGTGTGTGACGAGGGAGGCCAGTTTTTTGAAAGTTGCACAAACACAATTTGAGCAAACCAGGACACTGAACGCAGCAGCCTTGCAAAGTCTGGAACTTAAATCAACTTCTGACTGATGGAAACAAAAGGGCACTAACAATGAGCACTAAGATTGCTCTCTTCGCCTTGCTTGCTCTTGTGAATAATACTTCTGAACAGTCGATTCAATTTTCTCCATGCTTTCTGTTATCTTTCCCTTGTGTCATTTCATGCATGGACATTAGGCTTGAAGGCTCGTTCTTGGCATAGATGAGTGGAACTCCAACAGCTGCTATGAAGTATGCAGATGCACTCAAGGTGCTGAAAGATGCAGGCTGCCCACTGCTGTGTTTTGTGTGGAATGTAAACTGGAGCTCACCTTCTGCATTTCCTCAATCGTGTCTGCTGGCATGCAACATAACCTGAAACTTGCCTTCTGCATTTTCTCAGGCGTGTCTGCCGGCATGCAAGCCCAGAAATGCCGGGCGATGTCGGCTACAATCTGCAGTGGTTGCGTGTTGCAAACAAATAAATATCAAGAAATGGCATTTAAAACAGCATGCGTGATGGTAACGACGGGGGCTGCTTTTCAGTCCAGGAAAATTAGGGACTGTGCGGGACGGACCTGCCATTGCAACCTTCTGAGAAGCTTGAGCAGCATGCAAGCCTCAGTTCCCTCTCTGAGCTCTGTTTCTTAGCAGTATCCGGTGCCATCAATTTCACTCCGCTGCACATGGGTGGAAGCAATGATCCAAAAAGGGATAGCTTTTCGTCTGCGCAGCATACATATTATCATAAGCCATGCTTTGAGGCCTGTGCACGTTGCATTCAGGATGTGCTCTCTCTTGGGGCATCAAGCAAAAGGTGATGCCATGAGGTACAAAGGAAAAGAGCGCGGCCGTGGGGCATAGAGAAAAAGGTGATGCCATGAGGTATATTAAAAAAAGCGCAGCCGTGGGGCTTAGAGAAAAAAGTGATGCCATGAGGTACAAAGGACAAGAGCGCGGCCGTGGGGCAGGGAGCACAAGGTGATGCATGAGGTACAAAGAAACAGAGCAGAGCCATCGGAAATCTTGTCTGCACACGAAAAAAATATCTTAGCTCTTTATTGGACCTTTCCTTTCGAAGCAACTTGAGGACACACACACATACACACTAAGTGTAGTAGGCGCCCTGAGCTCACCTTGACCTGTGTGCGGAACTTGGAGAGGAGCTGCGGGGCTAGGACAATGTCCGGTGGTTGAGCAAGGCCTGGAGGGGGCTTTCCCATAGCTGCTGAGTCCCCCACTGCGTCGCCATCATCCCCCGTCAGACCACACACATCCAGCAATGCCTGCAATGTACATTCCAACAGATGAGCTGCTGAGCACCGCATCACAACATTGGCATCGTCTCCTCTCTCTCTCTCTCTCTCTCTCTCTCTCTCTCTCTCTCTCTCTCTCACACACACACACCACGTATCATCATCATCCCCTGTCAGACCACACACATCCAGCAATGCCTGCACCGTGCGTTCCAGCAAACAAGCTGCTGATTCCCCCACCACTGCATTGACATCGTCCCATCTTACACACACACATGCACCACATATCGCCAGCATCCCCTGCCAGCCCACACACACTCAACAATACCCACATCAAATCATACATCACACATCGCCAGCAGCCCCTGCCAGCCCACACACATCCAGCAACGCCTGCAGCGTGCATCCTAGCAAACAAGAATTCTTGCTAAAGTGCATGGCTTCAAATACAAGGTTGCACAAGATATTGACACTAGCTGGCAGGACCTTCATGCATCGCCACCAACCCCTGCCACAGCCACGCATCTAGGAATACCTATAGGAACACTACTGCAAAAATCATCCCACTTGAAAAGTTGTCATAAAAATATCAAAGTTTATTCTACATGTTTTCATGCTGCTACCTCTGCAAAAAGCCATCGTATTTTTGAGCTATGCCGAGTACAATCATGTCTATGTGTTTCTACCAGTAAAGCAAGCTTTCTTTGAAAGGGGAAATAACACAAAATGCACTAACATTTGGAGAGTCAGCACCACGTTTTCTGAAGAGCCAACACCCAGCAAGTGACAAACTCAGAAACAGGCCAACCCCTTCACCAGCAAAAGCATGTGTGCATGTGCATGTGTGTGCACGTGAACAAAAGCACGCAAGTCTGCAGCAAAACACAAGCGCGTGTATGTGTGAGTGTGTGTGTGTGTGTGTGTGTGTGTGTGTGTGTGTGTGCGTGTGTGTGTGCGCGTGCGTGCGTGTGTGTGTGTGTGTGTGTGTGTGTGTGTGTGTGTGTGTGTGTGTGTGTGTGTGTGTGTGTGTGTGTGTGTGTGCGTGCGTGTGTGTGTGTGCATGTGTGTGTTAGTGTGAAGCTTGTCGGTACCTCGTAAGCATAGTAGCTGCTGACGGGTGGGCATGGCAGGTTGTTTGGATCCACAGCTGACAGCAGCTGCAAGCATCTGCTCATCCCTGACTGACCAGGCACCCCCAGCAGCGTATCCAATATGCCGGCCTCCCCTCCACCCTGCTGCCGCTGCTGCTCCTGCTTAAAATCAGGCTCACTCTTGACTCCTTGCTTTAGGCTGCACTGCTGCTGCTCTGAGCTTGTCGTGGCTGCCAATCGGTCAAAGTAAGCTCGAGGGTCAGTGATGCGCAGCACCTCATACTGCAAAAATTCACAGGGATACATCAGGGAGTGCAGGATTACAATTGCAAGAGAGCCTTCAGTCCAGACACCTGCCTGTAAGGCTAGCAGCAGCATTGGGCCTCAGTGATACACAGCACGCCTCCTACTGCACAACATAGACAGGCGGCATCAGACCTGGAAGCACTATACACTAGTAGGGGAGGGTGTTTATGCCAACTGCAAATGCTTCAAACACTGCAATTGAAATGTGCTTGTTAAGACACAGGCGGACGGCATCAGACTTGACACATCAATGTACGTAGACAAGTGTATGTCAAAGTGAATGTGTATGCCAGAAAGCAGAAAAAGTAATTTTGTAAATGAAATGTTCACTTCAAGGCAGACGTCATCATACTTGATACTTCTACGTATGTTAACATCTACAATGTACGTGAATGTGTGTATGTCAGCGTACATGTGTACGTCAAGAAGCAGACAGATGACATCAGACAAGGTGCTGCAAATGACGCGTGTGACCATGCAGCACCAGAGCTTGCACAGCAGAATGGGTTGACGCGTCAGGCGCAAACGGAAACCCGTGCCAACAGCGTCCTGCCAAAGGGAGGGAGAGAACAGGGCCAGTTGTGCGGCAAGGTAGAAGGCTTGTCCACCCTTGAAGGCAGAGAGGGGCAAGCCTAACAAGTGTGTAGCATCAGAAAACATACTGCAGAATGGACAGAGAGTATGAGCCTGAGCCCTCAGGGCACAAGTTTGGCTGCCTCTGTGGGCACAGAGTTTCTCTCAGAAAGTCGTCAGGGCGCAAGTTTGGCTGCCCCTGTGTGCACAGAGTTTCTCTCAGAAAGTCGTCAGGGCGCAAGTTTGGCTGCCTCTGTGGGCACAGAATTTCTCTCAGAAAGTCGTCAGGGCACAAGTTTGCATGCCTCTGCCGGCACAAAGTTTCTTTCATAGAATGGTCAGAGCACAAACTTGGCTTCCTCTGTAGGCACAGCGCTTTTTTTCAGAAAACCAAGTCCAAGAGGTATGCCTGCTGCCATGCACCTTGCATGGTGCGTGTTCCCAAGGATGAAAATGGAAATGTTCACCCAACCAAGCCATGCCGTCTCATGCCCGTCTATGTCGTAGTTGACATGCTGTGTCTGTCTATGCCTTACTTAAACAGCTATGCTGTCTCACGCCTGTCTATTCCTTGATCGAGGATCTATGCTGTCTCCTGCCTGCCTATCTCCCCATCAACAGCAGGTGTATTTGTATCTTGCCTGCCACGCCACGTCTGTTTCCAGTTTCTTTTTATGTACCTGCAATGGTTTCGGCGCGCGGAGGTCTTCCAAGCCTGCTCCATATCCATGCAGCCGAGCAGCGGCAAGCTCATCAAGTGCCTCCTCCCCTTGCAACTGCACTCATCAGAGAAAAGACAGCCATCAGGACACCATGTAGCTGAGCTGCGGCAAACTCCACTAGCAGTGGTCACCGTCCCTTGCACCTGAAGTTCGAAGAACTCAGAGCAGCCTCGACACCATGCAGTGAAGGTTTAGAGCAGCGGCAGGGTTAGCAAGTGCCTCCTCCTCTTACAAGTGCAATATTGCGATCAAAAGCAACTGTCAGGCCACCAAGCGAGGGCAGGATGGGAGGTCACAAAGCGCCTCCTCTCTTTGCGGCACCAGAAACAAACGAAGGGCAGCAAAATGAAGAGCAAAGGCAGGTAGAACAAAGACCAAAGCACGAGGGGGGCTCATGAAGCAGCTTTCCTTTTAAGAGTTGCAAATCAAAATGAAGCAGTTCAGTGCAGCAAGAGATCAAAACTTTGAAACTCCAAGCAAGAGCAAAAAGGGAGCAATTTTTTCATGCAACTCCATTATCTTCACAAAGCACAAGTAGGAATGGACAGAGGTGTCCGACAAATACAGCAACAAAAAACAATCAGCTTTGCATCAAAGAGCGAAAGGTTATTCTGTGCACATTTGCATCTGTTCCGGTCTTGCGGGTCACACACAAATTCACACACACACAAACACACACACACACACACCTTCCGGCTTGCAGCGCTCCCCTGCGCCACCGACGTGCTTGCAGACTCTGCTGCCGCAACAGTCGCAGGCGAGGAGGCTGAAGTTGGTGGCGCTGCGGCAGCAGACCGTGTGCCAGATTTGGATCCTGCTGGCTGCTGCTCAAGCGTGCGGGCACCTCCCAGCACCACGTTTGCGTGGCGGTTGATGTCGCGCGCCAGCTCCTCGGCCATTGCGCGGAACCCAGCCTTGGCAACTGGCTCCTGTGTGCGTTCGTGTGCATATGCGTGTGCGTGTGTGTGTTTGTGGGTGAAAGAGGTTCTTTGCGCATGCCTGTGTGCCGCCTGCTGTACAGCAGCTCAATCGCCTGTTCCATGATGCACACAGGTGTTGCACACCCACACAGATTTTGTGCCATAGGCTTGCTAAAACTTTTAGTGAAAGCTCAATCGCCTGTTCCACGATGCACACAGGTGTTGCACCCCCCACGCAGGACTCGTGCCATGGGGTTGTTAAAACTATAAGTGAAAGCATGCACGCCATGTGCACTGGAGCACATACGTGAACTTCTGGCACCTGCACCTGCATCCTCACTACACCCATTCTTCCATGCACACACACACATACACACACATACACACACACACGCACACACATACACACACACACACGCACACACACACACACACACACACACACACACACGCACATACACATGCACACACACACACATACACACACACATGCACACATACATACATACACACATACACACATACATACACACACATACACACACACACATACACACACACATACACACATACACACACATACACACATACACACATACACACACACATACACACATACACACACACACATACACACACACACATACACACATACATACATACACACATACACACATACATACACACACATACACACACATACACACACACATACACACATACACACACACATACACATGCACACACATACATACACACACATACACACACACACACACTTCTGCACGCACAAACGCTCCAGCAAAGCTGTGCAAAGCTGCCCTCTTAGGCGAGTGCAGCCGAGTCACATTTCCCCTCTTTTTCTTCTTTTCCCCCTGCATTCCTGGCAGCATGCAGAAGCCTGAAGCATTCCTCAGAATCTGCATCCGCACGGTAGCTGCATATACGTGCACATAACCAGGCAGATTCATGCACACACTCCCACTTTACTGGCAGCATGCAGGAGCAGAAAGCCATCATTAGAGGATCCCTGCACCTGTTCTGCTTCCAAATGTGCACAATCAAAGTGAATTATAGGCTTCCTGCAGCTGAGATGCAGTACACACTCCCACCTTACTGGCAGTATGCAGGAGCCCAAAGCCTTCAAATAATCCATCCCTTAACCTTGCTGGTTGCATGCAGGAGCCTAAAGCCCCAAAACAATCAAAACCCCGATCACACATGCGACAGCATACGCTCCGGGACCCACCTTGCTGGCAGCATGCAGGAGCCCAAAGCCCTCAGAGAATCCATCCCCCTGGTCTGCTTCCAAATTCACAGTCGGGTCTGCGGTTTTCAGGACCTGCATTTACGGAGGCAGTGTATAAAGGCGTCTGCTAGAGGCATTGTTGGAGGCACTGTCATCGGGCTTCCATTGAGCACACGCCATGGCAAGAATGGTCTTGCAAATGGTCTCAAAAACAGACCTTCCAATTTCTTCCTGTGTTCCAGCATTCTGTGCTTTGGCTTAACCAGGGTTGGGTCATTCGTGATTCGTGAATTTTAAAGAACCCTAAAAACGACCTTAAAATCGTGATCGCTGAAAGTGGCTGTTTGGAGTGCGTGGTAAAATTCGTTGGTGAAAAGTGTTGGGGAGGCCTTGAGAGACCTTTAGTTCCCATGTCCTGCAGCCATCTCATGTGTATGATCATACACATAAATCTACAAATTAAATATCCCACTGGAACTGGTTTGCTACCCCTCAAAATTCTACTTAACATCCTCCACTTCGCCTGTAAACCAATCCTCCCCATCACTGCTGGACCCCTCCTCCTGCTGCCCCCCCTCCTGCTCCCCCTCCTCATCCTCATCAGCAGCCACCCAAGCGTCCTTAGCTGCTGTACACTTAGCCACCCCGCATCCAGGAACTTGCAAGGAGTGTAGCCTGATGCGCGCGGCACCTCCATAAAACACATGCAGCAGCTCACATAGCTTGCACTTGTCCTTCCATTGCTTCACCCCATCCGTGCCTTCATGCTGAGCCAATGTGACATAATCCCACTTAAGGCCCTTCTCTCTTGGCATAGTTAAATGTGTATGGCCTTGGTGGTTGGGGGGTTAGTTGGGGCCCCTCCCACCCAAGACCCTCCCTCCAAAAAGGCATTTTTGGGCCCTCTAAATTCGCGTATATACGTGACGAATGCGTATTTAACACGTATATACGTGATCGCTACATCCCAAACCCACGAATGACCCAACCCTGGGCTTCACCAAAGTGAACACAGGCTCAGGATTGCAACCACAGGGCAACTTTGTCCATGATGCAGCTCTTGGACAGCATGAAGAAAGGAATTGGTCCAATCCACAAGAGCCGCACACTCATAGGTGAGAAAGTGAGATGACAGGGTCCAAAGCTTTTCCAATGCAGCCATGATGGTGCCACGGAAGCTGACAAGGATTCAAACCATCTGCTTCATTCCCAGGCTTGTACTGAATCTTCATACATCCTAAGTGCATTGCATGATGATTCCATACATGATAGGGTTGCATGTGTGACGGCTTAACTGTTAGTGCCTGCTGTCCTGACAGATCACACATTGCAAGACATGGAAGGAAAAAAGATGTGTGTGGTGGCATGCAACCATATTCATTGGCTGTACCATGCTCTCTACCGACATGCACCTCTAGGATCACACACACACATACACACACGCACCTTGCGCCTCACACGCCTTGCGTTTCCGTCTTCAATGGGCGCCCCATTTTCATCCTCTGCAAACAAGCGTGCATGCTCGCCTGCCTGAGTGGGGGCCAAGACAGCAGAGGCCTCTGATGAAGCACCAGGTGCACTGCTGCTGGCCTGCTGCAGCCGCTTCCGCCGCTCCTGTGATGTCCATTGACAACGTGTGTGTGTGTGTGTGTGTGTGTGTGTGTGTGTGTGTGTGTGTATGTGCGTGTGTGTGCGCGCGCGCGCGCGCACATGCACTGCTGCTGGCCTGCTGCAACTTCTTCAGCCGCTCCTGTGATATCCACAGACAGTGTGCGAGCATGCGTGCGGGTGTGCGTGTTTGTGTATGAATATGCACACACACTGCTGCTGGCCGAAAGTTAGGAGTGCTCCCTCACACCTAGCAGGTTTGGCGTCCAGGAACAACTACACAACCACACATTCCTGGCGCAGCAGATAACTTTCATTGTGATATGCTCTCAAACAATTGTCAAGCAAGCACAATTTACAAGGTGCATGCTTCCTCTCCTTTGCATGCTTCAGCCAGAACTTCAAAACCTCAGTACTTGCACTGCTTTGCCTGCTCCAGCAGGAGTAAGAGGGAGATTACTGAAGCAAGCAGATAGAATAGCAATTTGATATCATGATTGTTGCCTGACTGCCTCATGTCATTCTATGCATTGTAAACACTGGCAGCAGCCGCATATGTCTCTGAAGCGCTGTAAAGCCACTCCATTTCTCAAGCGGCACAGGCAAACAAACGAGTGATCAGGGGAAGCACAAGGAGCAGACTATGGGCATGCATGTACCTCCTTCCCACAATGCCTCTGTTTCTTTTCCCAACCAACCCCCCTCTTCACCTCTTTTGCCATCTCATTCTTCAAATAGCGCGTCCAGAACTCCTTTTCGCTCATGTTTGTGGGCACATTTTTGTCGTATGCGCGGCGCACATGCGGCTTCTCCGCAAACACCATGGCAATGAGATCTGGAGTGAGAGTGAAGCGCATGGCCACAGATCGTCCATCTTGCTCCACCTGTACACATTGAGTGTGGAGTGCATGGCCATAGTGTGAGTGTGAAGGGCATGGCCACGGTGCAAGTGTGAAGTGCATGACCATGGTGCAAGTGTGATGCACATGGCCACAGTGTGTGTATGTGTGTGTCAAGCGCATGGCCACAGTGTGAGTGTGACGCACATGGCCATGGTGCGAGCGTGAAGTGCATGGCTGCGGGGCTGCCTGTCTTGCTGCACCAGTCCACAAAACAGAGAGGCAGTACAACCGTGTAAATGAGGTAAAAAAAGGTTTGGGATTTCGACAGGATCAGGAGAATGGTAAGATTAAAATGAGGAGAGAGAGAGAGAGAGAGAGAGAGAGAGAGAGAGAGAGAGAGAGAGAGAGAGAGAGAGAGAGAGAGAGAGAGAGAGAGAGAGAGAGAGAGAGAGAGAGAGAGTGAAGCGCATGGCCAAATGGCCTGTCTTCCTCCACCCCAACAGTAGGTGTTTTCCTTGGAGGCCCTACTTTTCCAGTAACCCGTGACCTGTCTATCTTGCTCCACCCCTCCACAAAAAGTTAAAAAGCATTGCTCCATACGCAAGGAGAGAGGAACGGAAAAGACACCAGGTGTGAATGTGCATTGTTCAGCCACAGAGTGCTCATCTCCCCACAAAGAAGAGAGGGGCTTTCCAAATGAAGATTTGAAATAGGAGTAACATTGGAAATGAATGTGCGGCGTGTTGCAGTAGGTGGGCCATTCCTTAGCTCCAGCTGCTCAATCTGATCAGAGCTCCTGTGCACCTGACCCTCCTGTGATGACCGTCCCGCACACCTGGCCCTCCTTTTCAACCCTCCCGTGACGACCTCCTGTGCACCTGACCCTTGCACACACCAAATAATTCATTGCCAAAACAAACATTTCTGCTTTTGATGACGGGAGGGAAAAAACAAACCACATTATGGGGCAGGGAGTATTGCAGTGGGAAGGCCACCTTGTGCTCAACCTGCCTGTCACAGACCGCAAAACTCAATCCCTGAGACTTGTAAGATATGAACCTATCATCTTCAGTGAATCTTCAGTACACAAAGCATAAGCACTGGCATGCAAAAGATCGCCTTGACCAGGTCCATCTTTAGCTCTAGCTGTTTTCTCCATTCCCAATACACACATTAAGAACACACACACACAATCAGCAGAGCATGACCTACGCACCGGCACATGGAACATTGCGTTTGAGAGGCCTTTCTTCTGCTCTGGCTGGCCTGGGATCGGTGCTAATAAAGGCAGCTTGTTGCCCTCCTTGCCTGACGCTGCTTTGCTGCCGCTGCCCACCCCTGCGCATCACAAGAGCACTGCAAGAGCACTATGAAAATCCATAGTGCATATGCTGCAGCAGGATGCTACTTGAATCCAGCAGCACCCAGTAGCTCCTTGCCTTTGGCTTCGCTGCCGCTGCCCACCCCCGTGCATCCCAAATGCACCGCAAGAGCACAGTGACAGATCCGGAGTGCTTGTATTACTGAAGACAGCCAGGTGCTATCTAAGACGCTGCACTCCTGACCATGCCCTGCATCAACAATACCCTGTACCATCACTGTCCTGTAACATCACTGCCCTACAACATCACTGCCCTGCACCATCACTGCCCTGCACCATCACTGCCCTGCACCACCAATGCCCTGCACCTCCAATGCCCTGCACCATCAATGCCCTGCACCATCAATGCCCTGCACCTCCAATGCCCTGCACCATCAATGCCCTGCACCACCAATGCCCTGCACCATCAATGCCCTGCACCACCAATGCCCTGCACCACCAATGCCCTGCACCATCAATGCCCTGCACCTCCAATGCCCTGCACTATCAATGCCCTGCACCACCAATGCCCTGCACCATCAATGCCCTGCACCACCAATGCCCTGCACCACCAATGCCCTGCACCATCAATGCCCTGCACCTCCAATGCCCTGCACCACCAATGCCCTGCACTATCAATGCCCTGCACCACCAATGCCCTGCACCTCCAATGCCCTGCACCATCAATGCCCTGTAACATGAAACCAGCCTAAAGGAGCCCTATGCAGATCTTGACTTCCTCTGCATCTTCCAGCACAGCAACACACACACATGCACACGCACACATACATTCACACACAGGCTGACCTCCAGCAGCGAGGCTGATTGCACCCCTCCTACCACCTTGCCTCCCACATTTTACTCGCCACAGTCCTGTCATTATCCCCGGCAACCACCCATTCAGTACTCCTATGTCCACCCATAAATTGATGTAAGAGCTCGCCTCAATTCTTTCATGAGTGCACAACGCGTACACATCTTACCTGCAGCAGCAGAGGCTGTTGCGCTCTTGGCCTTCTCAGCCTGCATACAAAAAGTATAAATATAGGTCTGAGCTGGAAACCAACCAGTATGCATTCAGGAAAGACTCAAGAGTCAGCGCTTAGTAACAGCGAGTCCCACGAACAAAAATAAGCCAGACAGCAACCAACATGGAATGGGTTGCACAAAAAGAATACGTAAGGTCAATTTGCCCTCAGCCACACAGATCTGCCCGTAGGAAAAAAAAGAGTCAGGTGCTGCTACCGAAACCTGCTACAGACCGAGACGCTTTTAAACACCCTGTCCTTGGAGTGATCCATGTGGGCCTCACGTGACTGTGTTGCGATACAGTCATGGCCTGGTAGCACTTTGCTAGCTAGCAATTCATGTGGGCCTCACGTGACTGTGTTGCGATACAGTCATGGCCTGGTAGCACTTTAAATTTGCTAGCAATTCATGAGGGCCTCACGTGACTGTGTTGTGATACAATCATGGCCTGGTAGCACTTTGCTAGCAATTCATGAGGGCCTCACGTGACTGTGTTGTGATACAATCATGGCCTGGTAGCACTTTAAACTTGCTAGCAATTCATGAGGGCCTCACATGACAGTGCCGTGACACAATCATGGCCTGGTAGCACTTTGCTAGCAATTCATGAGGGCCTCACGTGACTGTGTTGTGATACAATCATGGCCTGGTAGCACTTTGCTAGCTAGCAATTCATGTGGGCCTCACGTGACAGTGCCGTGACACAGTCATGGCCTGGTAACAATTTGCTAGCAATTCATGAGGGCCTCACATGACAGTGTTGTGATACAATCATGGTCTGGTAGCACTTTGCTAGCAATTCATGAGGGCCTCACGTGACTGTGTTGTGACACAGTCATGGCCTGGTAACGATTTGCTAGCAATTCATGAGGGCCTCACGTGACAGCGTCGTGATACAATCATGGTCTGGTAGCACTTTGGTTTGAGGGTGCTTCAAAGCAAAGGAGAGGCTTCCGAACTGACGCGGCCACGTGACAGAAAAAAGTTGTATAGGCAGCAGAACCACTCCCGTCACTCCCGTCAACTATTAAGGAATAGATCATGAGACAGCCATGTTTGCTTTTTCTAAGGCAGTGTCAGCAAATGTATTTGAGTGGCAAGCGTGACCTTGCAGGGAGCCCTTGACCTGATGCAGCGTTTGGTAAAAAAGTGTTGCTGGAGGTCAGGCATGCTTGGCATCCAGTTTTCGGACCTTCAACAACCTTCCATGCTGCGTATCCTACGGTGCGATGCAACCTGTCCTTCTCTTTGCCACCAAACAAAGCAAGGATGCAACAACAAATAAAACGAAACAAAATTTCTACCTTTGCTTCCCTCTGCCACCAAACAAAACAAGTGACAAGGGCACCTCCCTCCAACCCCTGTCCCAAGATGCACCCACCATGCTGCCTGCCCTACCTCCTTGAGTCACTGTTGTGGCCCAACTCTACAAGAGCTCACATGGCCAGGCCTGTTTCTCTCCAGCCCCTGTCCCAAGATGCACCCACCATGCTGCCTGCCCTACCTCCTTGAGTCACTGTTGTGGCCCAACTCTGCAAGAGCCAACATTGCCAGAATCCCCTGCCCTGTCCTGAGATGCACCCACTATGACACTAAGCTGCCTCTTTGAGTCACTGATGTGGCCCAACTCCGCAAGAGCCAACATCGCCAGAATCCCCTGCCCCGTCCTGAGATACACCCACCATGTTGCCTGGCCTGCCTCTTCAAAGTGGCTCTTGCGACCCAGCAACACAATAGCCCACAGTGCCAAAATCCCCTGTCCCGTCCTGAGATACACCCACCATAATGCCTGGCTTGCCTCTTCAAAGTGGCTCTTGCGACCCAGCAACACAATAGCCCATAGTGGATACCCCAGGATCCCCTGCCCTGTCCTGAGATGCACCCATGACACATACCTGCCAGCCCTGCCTCCTTGACTCACTCTGGAGGCCAACCAACACAATAGCAAATGATGCTAAGCTTTCCCTAAAGATCTCCAGATGCCGCGTCTTGGGGTGCACCCACCATGACGCTAACCTACCTCCTTGATTCAATTTGGAGGCCAACCAACACAATAGCAAATGATGCCAAGCTTTCCCTAAAGATCTCCAGATGCCGCGTCTTGGGGTGCACCCACTATGACGCTAACCTGCGTCCTTGATTCAATTTGGTGCCTCATCAACGCAACAGGAAATGATGCCTGGATGTCCCTGGAGACCTCCAGACACCCTGTCTTCAGATGCACCCGCCGTGACGCTTGCCCCAAAATCATCCTCGATGGGCACCCATATGCTTACAAGGGATAAATTTTTGGTTGAGCATCATGTTGAGTGCATCTGGTAAAGGGATTTGGGGTCAGGGGCTTGCTCACAGGGTACAGGCTTGCAAGCAAGCAAGCAAGCAAGCAAGCAAGCACACACATGCATGCACACACACAAGCAAGCAGCACTTACAGAGGTCATTGAAGGTTGGCTGTTGGCTGCTGCTGCTGCTGTTTTTGTTGTTGCTATTTCTGAGGTTTGGGCTCCCCATCTGCCCCTCTGTCTTTTGAGCGAAACCGTTTGGGGCTGGCCCGGGGAAGCATCAAAAATACCTTTTAGTTCCAGGCGCCGCGCGGGCTGAACAACACTCATCCACCACAATGCATTCACCAGATGAACCCACCATGACGCTCGCCCAAAACTCATCCTCTGTCAGCACTCCAGACGCTGCCACTAAGGAGTTATAGCGCTCCCCGATCTCACTGCATGAGAACAGCAGGGAGAAAAGGGTATGTGATCTTGCACAGAGCCTTCACTCGTGGCTTGCACACGCACGCGCACTCAGACACATACATACACACACGCCCGCACCCGCGCGCGCACATACAACACACACACACACACGCACGCACGCACGGACGCACGCGCACACACATGTATTCAAGCCCGCCCACCCACACCCACATACCCACTTACAACACAAGTACACAATTGTGCTTCCAGTCAACTATCCATCTACGCGTCTATGTGCACAAAGAAAAGGTACATGCACTAAACAATTACAGGCTACTCACGGGTCCTGGACTATGATCTCTCTCTTCTGCACTGCTGAGGGCAGGGGCCCTGACCAAGCAAGTTTTGATGGCAGCATTGACTGCCTCCCTACAATTGCAGCGCCAGCAACATAATCACAAGTATTTGGTGCAGCTCATCCCATTAGGCCGTCAGCATCCCTGCTGCTATATTGGGGGACTAACTGCCTGCAGCGAGAGACAAGAGACACAACTACATGTCGATAGGGTTGTGGTTTGGTTCGTGAGTCCAACTGCTGCCACAAATGCAGCTTTGCTGTTTAGGTTGGTTCGCGCAAGTGCGGCTCGTGGTTTGAGATGTGTTGCAAAAGTGCTGACGATGGCAACCCAAACAGCGATTCCTTGCTTTATGCTCAGCGACCCAAAGTGCAAATAGCTGGATATTTGTAGCAACAGTGGCTCAAGGCCCAAACCTTGGCAAGCCAGGGGTGCGCGTCCTCTTGCATGTGTAAAAGAACGAGGCAAACAACAAACACAGAAGCAAAAGCGCAGATGAAGTGGATACCGTTCAGATTGCAGGAGACAGCTTCGTTCAAAAACTAACCACCAGTTTGCTCATAAAAAGGAAGAGCTGGG
Source organism: Dunaliella primolecta (assembly GCA_914767535.2). Taxonomy (NCBI): domain Eukaryota; kingdom Viridiplantae; phylum Chlorophyta; class Chlorophyceae; order Chlamydomonadales; family Dunaliellaceae; genus Dunaliella; species Dunaliella primolecta. Next base: position 617,818 of record OU611760.1, on the reverse strand, counting down.
CGTGCTCGGGCTTGCTATGTGCGCAAGGAAAGCAGTGTTACTAGCGGGGTTGGAATGCTTTTGCCTGCTCAATCCCAAAATAATGGAAAGATGTGACATGAGCGATTACAAGAGGCATAACAAGGCAGAATGTCAGGTGTGCTGTGGGATCAGCTTTCGTGATTGCATGCTCATGTGTGTGTGTGACATGTGCCTGACTTCGCATCAAGGATTGGGCCGCTGGGTCCAGAGCGGGGGTATGAAGTCTTTCATAAAGACATACGGGGGCGCTGCTCACCTTGGGCGCTAGTGCTGGCAGACCCGCCCTCATCAGCCCTG
>OU611760.1:527500-612500 GCA_914767535.2 Dunaliella primolecta | reverse complement strand
GCAGGGTGAGGAGGCAGAGGCGCGCCAAGCCTTGAATGGGCAAGGAGACAAAGAGGAGAGGAGGCGGCAGAGGAAGCAGAGGAAATGGGAAGAGCAGCAGCAGCAGCAGCAGCAGCAGCAGCAGCAGCAGCAACAACAGCAAGGAAAGAAGGAGGCAAATGAACAGCGGCGGCTGCAGGTCAAAGAGGAGAAAGAGCAGCGGAAGAAGCAGAAGAGGAAGGAGGAGCGTCAGAAGGAGAAGGAGCGGAGGCAAGAGAGGGAAGAGCAGCGGCGCATCCAGGAACAGAAGGAAAAAGAGGAGGAGCACAGGCAATGGAAATTACGCAAGGCGGAAGAGCAGCGCAAGCAAGCAGAGAGGGAGGAGCAATGGCGCTTGCAGGAGCAGCGGCTGAGAGAGGAGAAGCGGCAGCGCAAGCGGGAGCGGCATGCGGTGCGTGCGTGCGTGCGTGCGTGCGTGCGTGTGTGTGTGTGTGTGTGTGTGTGTATGTGTGTATGTGTGCAAAAGAATTGATGAGGTGGTGCATGAGGCCATGTTCAAGTATTCATCCATTGTCCATTCATCCATTGTCCAGGGTGGAGCAACGTGTCAGCATGCATAGCTGCTTGGAGGATGCAGTTACTTGCTAAAAAAATTGAGAGCAATATTTATTTTCTCTTGCTTCTGCAGGGATGGTCCTGGGGAGCTTTTGCTTTGGTTCATCTCTCAAACATCTATGTTATCATGCCAAGTGTCCTAGAAATGCACGAGTTTTTGGGTGACAAACTCTTGAATGCAAAAGTGTCGGGCGCATTTATAACCGCAGAAGTGCCACATCAGATGTGCTTGGCCACATTTGGAGACAGCCAGTCAAAGCAAACTGCACTTGCGTGTTTTACCATGCACTCAAACTGGATGCGGTCCGACTCCATTTCCTTGACTTCCCTCAAAAAAGACTCTTTTGCTTTTTTTGCACAAGCTAGTGGCACTTGATCTGAGCAATGTACCCCAACAGCGCGCTTCCCACCCTAAGTAAATGGAACGCAACACAAAGCAGCTTCTTTGTGTAGCGCTCAATCATCTTAAAACACTACAGCTACTTTTTGTGTGGCGTTCGATCATCCTGCAGACTTGCAGCTGCTTTGTGTGTGGCATTTCAGCGTTTTACAAAAGTGCTCATAAGTGCTTAAATGCTGCCTGCAAGCGGGCTGGTTGGCCCTCTGCTCTGCACGAATCGTGGCTAGGGTTGGGTACAAAGAGTGCGCCAACCAGGTTGGCAATCATCTCATGAGTAAGGCTATAAGATTGAGCTATAAGTAAGGCTATATGATTGAGCTATAAGATTGAGTAAGGCTGAGAATTGCCTCGAGGAAGCCTCATCCAGCTTTCATCCCATTGTCGCACACCCTTGATTCCAGCCTCACCTGTGCCCCTCTGCTGTGCATTACTTACGCTTGCTTTTGCTTGCTTTGCCCCTCTGCTGTGCATTACTTGCTTTGCTTGCTTTTGCCTGCTTTTGTTTGCTTTGCTTGCATTTGATTGCTTTGTGCCCCCTTGACCCAGGATGTATTTTAGCTATCAAGCAATGCCCCACGGCACCACAGGTGCAGCATCTCAGCTCATTCGTAGGGGGGACTCACTCGATTCACTGATCAACATCCCGTACTCGCTGACTGTGTACTCGGCTTCCTTACACTGTCAGGTCATAGCCATTGCAAACACACGCGCACACACACACACACACACACACACACACACGCACACACACACACACACACACACACACACACACACACACACACACGTGTGGCTGTTTTTGCTGCACAGAGGAGGAGGCAAGAGCAAGAGGAAGAGCAAGAGCGTGCGAGGCTGGAGCAGCAAATGCAAGAACAGCAGCAGCAGCAGCAGCAGCAGCAACAGCCTCATGAGCACAAACAACAGTCATCTGAGGAACTGGGCGCAGAGCAGGGGGCACGATACGAGGGGGCACAGTGCAAGAAGGCACAGTGTGAAAACACAGAGCAGGGGGCACAATCCAAAGGAGCACAAAATGACGGCGTAGATCAAGGGGCCACATGTAAAAACGCCGAGCAGAGGGCCCAGTGCAAGAGGGCACAAAGCGAGGACGTAGAGCAGGGGGCGCGATGTGAAAACGCAGAGCTGGGGGCGCAATGTGAGAGGGAACAGTGCGTGGACGTAGAGCGGGAGGCACAATGCGAGGAGACAGAGCAGGGAGCACAGTGTGAGGGGGTAAAATGTGAGGACGGGCAGCAGCAGCAGCAGCAGCAGCAGCAGCAGCAGGGTCAGCAGCGACAGCAGCGCAAGCGGGGCAAGGATTGGCAGCGGCTGCTGCAAGCGCAGCGGGCAAGCCAGGAGAGGGAGCCAGAAATGAAGATGGAGGGTATGGAGAGGGAGCCGGATTTGGGATCGCATAAAATGGAGAGGGAAAGGAAGCCAGAAATGAAAGCGCAAAAAATGGAGCGAGAGGGGTGTGCTGAACAGAAGCAGCAGCAGCAGGTTGGTCTAGAGAAGCAGCAACACCATCACCACAAGCACCACCACTGGCAGCTCCGACAAGATCATCACATGGATGATGATATTGAGGAGGAGGAGGAGGAGGAGGCGAAGCAACAGCACCACCACATCCAACAAGATCAGCAAACTCAGGAGGGGCAGCGAGTGGGGGAGCAAGCCAAAGGCTCCTCCCAGCCTTCCTCGGCCTCAGCAAATCCCTCCTTGCAGCCCTCACGTACCTGCCAACACTCACACAACTCGCAGCCCTCAAACAGCCCACAGCACCACCGCCCTGCCCCCCACATCTCCTCCTCTGAGGCTGACGCTGGAACTGGTAACACTGCAGGTGTGTAGGTGCGGTTGTGCGTTTCGATATGGATGTCGGTGTCAGTATGGGTCGATGCTTATGTGCTCCCATCCTTGTTCTGACCTCCATGCATGCGGTATGTACACGAGGCCGCTTGCTGCAGTGGCGTTATGGCTGTTGTAAGAGAGTTGTCAGGAGCACATTTCTGGATAGCAAGTAATTTAGGTCACATACGCCAATGATCTGCTGTCTGCTCAACACTTGTAGTGGTTCAGGCCATGCATAGCCAACGACCTGCTGCCTGCCAAACACCCAGCACGGCATGCGCAAGCACTCCAATATGCCCTTTCACACAAGCACACACACATGCATACACACATACACGCAAGCACGCGCACACACGCGTGCACACACACACACACACACACACATACACATATACACGCAAGCACGCGCACACACGCGCGTGCACACACACACACACACACACACACACACACACACACACACACACACACACACACGAGCGCGCGCACACACACGTGCATACACACACAGACAAAACAAACAAACAAAGTCAAACAAACCAAACACACAAACAAACCCACACAATCCGTGCTGCTGCTGCAGGTGCTGCTGACGTGTGTGGAAGCAAGCACAGGGGCAGCAGTGCCTCTCCTCCCGGTGCCTCTGCTCCCGGTGCAGCAGGTCCTGCAGAAACTCAGGGTGGCGGCAACAGGGGCAGCAGCGCTTCTGTGCCTGATAGCTCTGCTCCCAGTGCAGCAGAAACTGCTAACGCTTCGGTTGGCGGAAACAAGGGCAGCAATGCTTCTGCTCCTGATGGCTCCGCTGATTGTTTCACCAGTGGCCACGCTGCTCGCGCCCCCCTGCACGCCAAGAGTGCCCCCAGCACCCCTGCAGCTGCACAGCAGCCAGAAGTCATTTACATCTCGTCTTCAGGTAAAGCGGACAAGCGGTCGTTGAATGTCAAGGGTGCCCCCAGCACCCCTGCTGCTACACAGCAGACGGAAGTCACTTGTATCTCGTCCTCAAGTGAGAAGAAAACGAGGTACAAGATGACATGTGGCTGCTTTGTAGCGGCAGGGTTGCTGGGAGCTACAAAATGTATTGGCTATCTGCAGGACATTTAAGAGTTCCATTCCTGCAGGACAGAGAATCTGCATTCCTGCAGGACATAGAGGATTTTCATCCCTGCAGGACATGAAGGATTTTAATGCCCTACAGGACAAGAAGGATCTGCAGCTTTCTTTCTGGCAAACTGCGTCGATTTGAAGTGTACATGTACATGTGTGAGGAGTTGCGTGATTCAGGAACACCAGGTGCACCTGTTCGCACTGTCAAAAAGAGCTAAAGCTCCCTTTGCAATGCAAAGGGCTCCATGTGCACCCCTCTGCAATTCCACAGGACTCCAGTGTTCTGTTCAATATCAAAAAGGCCATGTGCAGGAAGTTTCTGCATCTTCGTTTGCAACGTCAAGGGCACCATACGCGCTTCATGGCAATGCCAAGGAACTCCATTCAGGGCTCTTGGTGTCATTAAAAGCGGCATGTGCAGCACTTTCTGCAATACCGAGGACCCCATGTGCAGCTGTGCACACTGATCCAAGAGGATAGAAATTAGACACAAGGATTACAGGGCGTCTGTGAGGTGTATCAAATCTGATGTATGGGTGTATCACTGCAGACAAAGCTCACAGGGTGCTTTGTGAGGTCCCTCAGCCAGAGGGGCTTTGGTGATCTGACAGAGCCTGAATGAATGTTTGGACTGTTGTCTGCCAATGGGCTGTCATGTTCCAATGGGCTGTTATGTGCCAATGCGCTGTGTGTGCTGATGGGCTGTATGAGCCAATAGGCTGTTGCCTGCCAATGGGCTGTATGAGCCGATGGGTTGTTGTCTGTCTGTCAATGGGCTGTTATGTGCCAATGCGCTGTGTGTGCTGATGGGCTGTATGAGCCAATAGGCTGTTGCCTGCCAATGGGCTGTATGAGCCAATAGGCTGTTGCCTGCCAATGGGCTGTTATGTGGCAATACACTTTTTTGTCTGCCAATCGGCTGTCTGAGCCAATGAGCCAATAAGTTGGGTTGTTGTCTGTCAATGGGCTGTTGTGTTCTAATGGGCTGTTGTCTGGCAATCGGCTGTATGAGCCAATGGGCTGTTGTCTGCCAATGGGCTGTATGAGCCAATGGGCTGCTGTCTGCCAATTAGCTGTCATGTTCCAATGGGCTGTTGTGTTCTAATGGGCTGTTGTCTGGCAATCGGCTGTATGTGCCAATGGGCTGTATGTACTTATGGGCTGTCATGTTCCAATGGGCTGTTGTCTGCCAGTGGGCTGTTCTGTTCTAATGGGCTTTTGCCTGCCAATGGGCTGTTGTTTGTTAATGGGTTGCTATGTGCCAATGGGCTGTTTGTGCCATGGGCCAGTTAGCAATGAATGCAAACTTTTAACAAATCGACGTGCCATTGAAAGCAGCTGCAACTCTCGCAAATACAACCTGGTGTCCAACGTTGCAAGCAAACCTCCTGATCCACACCAACTAGCCTTTTTTGTTTTCTCCTTTTGGCGGAGGGGGCTCATGGCTCTTTGAGCCAATGTGCCTCCTCTCCCTTTGTGAATGGAGTGTTCTTATTGTCTCAGTGGACAGCCTGTTTTTGCCGGTGCCTATAATGTTGTTGGAGTGCATCGTGTTTTCGCACCTGCTGCTGTGCGTAATGGTGTGCAATGATGCATAGTGATGCCCATGTGTGGAATGGTGTGCACTGATTGATAGTGATGATCATGGTGCACAATGATGTGTTTGCTGATGCACAGCTGCTGGTGTGCATGTAGTGCTGATGTGCACAATGGAGCTGATGATGCACTCCAGTAGATGTGTAAGCTTTGTGTTCTGGATCACCTACTGCCTTGACTGTGTTGGTTGGCTAGGATTGCATGTGCAAGCACACGCAGCGGCCTGACACAAAAACACACACATTCACACACAAGCACACACACATACTCGCACATTCACACACAAGCACACACGCATACTCACACACTCACACTCACACGCGCACACATGCACACACAAAAGCACGCACACACGCGCACACATCCACACACAAATGCACGCACACACGCATGCACGAACACGCACGCATGCCCCTTGCGCGTTCACCACAGATGATGATGATGATGAGGAGGAGGAGGAGGAGGAGGCACATTTGCGCCCGAAGACCACTCTTGGGCACAAGAGCGCACCACCCAAAGGCGCCAGCAGCTGCAAAGGGGGGGATGAGGAAGTGCTGCGTTCCAAAGTGCTGCACTGGCTGGGTGGTGCACGCAAAAACAAAGAGGGCGTACAGCAAGCCCCGGGTCGTGGGGGGCAAACCTCAACAGAACAAGCCCAACAGCAGCAGCGCTCTCACCACCAACAACTGCACCGACAAGCTCAACCGCAGTCACAGCGACATGGCCGGGGCGTGCGTGCTGGCGCTGCGCCAACAGCAAGCGGATTTGCCTTCACAGCCATGTCTCCGGCGGAGTTCTTGGAGCAAGACAGCGATGATGACCAGCAGCATGTGGGGCATGGAGGGGTGGGCAAGCATGACAGCGGCAGGGGGAACGGCAGTGGTGTCGCAGAAGGAAGGGGCAGGAGGTTTGAAGGGAGCGGCAGTGGTTGTGTGGGACCTGAGCATCATGTGCCCCAGGAGCAGCAGGAAGACTGGGAGGCAGAGAAGCAGCGGCAGCAGCAGCAGGGGCAGGGGCAGCAGCAGCAGGGGCAGGAGCAGCAGGAGCAGCAGGGGCAGCAGCAGCAGCGAGAGCAGCAACGGGAGCAGCAGCGGGAGCAGCAGCAGCAGCAGGGTGGTGCTGGTGCAGGTGTGACTCCATCAACCCAGCCCCAGCATGGGATGTACACCAAGTGGGGATTGAAAGAAAAGCGGATGAAGGCCACACCACCGCACCAGCAATTTGAAGGCGCTCATCATCATGAGCGGCAGCACCACCAGCACCACCAGCAACAGCAACAACAACAGCAGCAGGATTGCGAGGGTTGCAACTCCCAGCAGCAACAGCAGCATAACAACCATCATCGCCAGCAGCAGCGGCAACATCAACAGCAGGCACCAGACTTTCGAGGACAGCAGTATCAGGGCGACCAGCAGCAGCAGCAACATCAACACAACCAGCAAGAACGTGACTACCAGGGACAGCAGCATCAGGGCGACCAGCAGCAGCAGCAGCAGCAGCAGCAGCAGGAGCAGCAGCAACATCAACACAAACAGCAGGAACGTGACTACCAGGGACAGCAGCATCAGGGCGACCAGCAGCAGCAGCAGCAGCAGCAGCAGCAGCAGCAGCAGGAACCTGGCTACCAGGGACAGCAGCATCAGGGCGACCAGCAGCAGCAGCAGCAACATCAACACAAACAGCAGGAACCTGACTTTCGAGGACCGCAGCATCAGGGCGACCAGCAGCAGCAGCAGCAGCAGCAGCAGCAGCAGCAGCAGCAGCAGCAGCAGCAACATCAACACAAACAGCAGGAACCTGACTATCAGGGACCGCAGCATCAGGGCGACCAGCAGCAGCAGCAACAGCAGCAACAGCAGCAGCAACATCAACACAAACAGCAGGAACGTGAATATCAGGGACAGCAGCATCAGGGCGACCAGCAGCAGCAGCAGCAGCAGCAGCAGCAGCAGCAGCAGGAACCTGACTTTCAAGGACAGCAGCAGCAGCAGCAACAGCAGCAGCAACATCAACACAAACAGCAGGAACGTGACAATCAGGGACCGCAGCATCAGGGCGACCAGCAGCAGCAGCAGCAGCTCTCTGGCTCTGACCCAGCTGCCTTGGCAGCGCGCATGGCCTTGCGGCTTGCAGAGCACCAAGCAGCGGAGGTGAGGGGTCATGTCATGCATGGCATTCAGGGTCATCCCATGTGCCAACCAGTTGTGCAACATAAAACCACTCACGAAGTCATAAGTGGAATTGGAGCAACTTGGTCTGGGGGTGAACACCACTGCATGGGCTGTAAAGATAAAAAGCGCACCTCCGTCTGGGTGTGACTGTGTGATGACCGTCTGGACGTTTTTTTCCTTCGTGTCTGCAAAGCACATAGCGCCAGAGGAGGAGGCCCTGCTGTTGCAGCTTGGATTCTTTTTGATGTTCTCAGCAGTCTGGGTGTGGGAATGCTCTGCCAGAAAATGGTCAAGGTTGGGGAGCACTGGGCGCAATGGGTTCAAATTTCTGCTCTCGCATCTTAGAACTTGTGGACAGCCTGTTTGGTCTGTATGCAGCCAGTTGCACTCAGGAAATCGTCAACGCAGGCGCAGCTCCAAACAGCAAAGGCGCAGGGCAGCTTAAGTATCGAGGAGTGCTTGACCCCCTATTTGCGGGAATGGCCTTGAGACGTACTGAATGCTCAAGGGAAGGCGAGGGCATGCTAACAGGCATCTTTAAACAACCTATTTGTGGGAATGGCCTTGAAACGTACTGACTGCTCAAGGGAAGGCGAGGGCATGCTAACAGGCATCTCTAAACAACCTGTTTGTGGGAATGGCCTTGAGACGTACTGACTGCTCAAGGGAAGGCGAGGGCATGCTAACAGGCATCTTTAAGCAACCTGTTTGTGGGAATGGCCTAGAGATGTGCTGATCACTTTGGGGGAGGTGAGGGCAGGCTGAAAGGAACCCTTAAACAACCTGCTTGTGGGAATGAGACCTTTTGAGACGTGCTGATTGCTTAGGGGGAGGAGGGGGCAGCCTGAGTGTTTGTAAAACCCTTCGACCGCTTGTTTATGAGAATGATCTTGAGAGTTGCTGATCGTTTCGGCAGATGGGAGGACAGCGCCAGATGCTCAGCAAGAGGTTCTTGGTCAATTTGAACTCCATGCTCTCCTGTTTCACATGCTTGAAGTAAAGGCGTGGGCTGCTAACAAAGCAAAACAGGGAACAAAAATGGACTTTGTAAGTCCAAGTGCGCAAATCCCTTCTGGAACGTAGAAAATGCACCCACGTCACACTTCTATTGGCCACAGCTCCGTCCCATAACCAAAAAGGGAACCAGCGTGCTGGGCTCCTTGAATATGTGCACAGTGCACAGTTTGCTGCCACAATGGAACTCCAGTCTGCTGCCTCAGTGGAGCCACAGTGTGCAATCTGTGTCAACCTGCGTGCAGTGACTGCACTGCAGTCTGCTGCTACAGCTGGATTTTTTATTTGTTGCCACGGTGGAAAGTAGTTCACAATCCGTGCCTTTCTGTGTCAATCTGTGCGCAGTTTGCTGCCACGGTGGAGTCCCAACGCCGCGAGATGGTGCGTGTGCGCGTTCGCGAGCGCTTGGACAAGAAGCATGGCCGCACGATCCGCGAGCACAACCTGCCCCGTTTCTTGGCAGAAATCGGCGTACCGGTGCGTGTGTGTATCCTTATTACTGCATGAGCTTGGCCATGCATTTTTCCTTCCCATTCTGAGCAATGTTTGTGTTTGACTTTCAAACATTCATCAACAGTCATCACAAGGTAGATCACGTTTCCTGCTTGACTTCGGTCTTTGTGGAAGATTGCTTCCTCAGCTTTTCGAATTTTGCTTGCTCTTGCGCCCTCTGAACGCACAGCTAAGAAAGAGGAAAAGGCCAGCTTCATTTTGCTTCACAACTCACAACCCACAATAATGCTGCACAACGCACAAAACCCACAACACTGCTCCACAGATCACAACCCACAACAGTGCTTCACAGAAAAAGAAAAAGAAAAAAAAGAAAAATTCTTAGGCAGAGGAAACTCTCCCTACATCAGTTAAGGAAAAGGGGACACATTGGCTCAGAAGAGCCTTGAATCCCTGCTTCACAGCTCACAACCCACAGTAATGCTTCACAACTCACAATACGGAGGAGGACATAGTCATCGTGCTTAGTGATCCAAAACAGAGGAGAAAGTCAGAGTCCTCATGCCTGGGGCTTATCCGGAGCAACGGGAAGTGGTTGGATCCTTTGCACTTGATCTTTCGGATCCTTTTGGCCTTCTGGAGGTATATGCAGCTTCACACCAACGCTCTTCTGCATTACTTTTTTCATGTCCCTGAGCAACTGAGAGACGCTTCTGCCCCCTACCATTTGAGAGAGTATCCCTTTCCAATGTATATTGCACAGTACGCTAGATCTGGCCTTTACAAAGACCATTGTTAAGTTTCCTTTCTCATTCATTCCATCCCCTGCTTTGCAAGCATTTTTGCTCCATTTATTTGATTCTGGCTTCTGTGTGTATGTGTGTATGTGCTTCTTTATTTGTATTTCTGTTCAGTGCTTATTGCATCCCTCACTCGACATCTTTGAATGCCCTTCTCACTCTCCTTCCACCCCTTGCTTGGCAGGCTTCCAAGCTGCCCCCTCCCCTGTCCACCCTGCCCACCTGTGCGGCAAAAGAAGCCGCGCTTAAGCGCTCCCTGCGCCAGGCCCGCGTGCTATTCCACCCAGACAAGGTCAGTGAGCGTGCTCGTGCTCAAGGCCTGTTTGGTAGGCTGTCTTACGGGACACAAATTGCATAGGGCCAAATGGCCGCTCTGCAGCATTCACATGGCATCAGATCAAATGGCATTGGGTGGCTGCCCTACAGCATCCAAATGGCATGCCTCGTGTGTAGGGTTGGCCAATTCCATGTGCATACGCCATGCGCATAGACCATGTGTCTCACTCACATTCTCCCTGCCGAAAGGTGGAAATATAAAGGCATACATGTACGGAATTGGCCAACCCTGTCCATGTGCTGTTCCGCCCTGACTCCGCCCAGACAAAGCGGGGAATGACACTTGCTGAGGCTCTTTTAGGTGCTGCTTTGACAAACTCTCCGTATCTGACCCTGACTGATTGCAGAAGTGGTGGGCCTTGGCTAAAAGGTAACAGAGTGCAGTAATGATGGGCTTGATGAGTTAGATGTGGACAGGTTTGCCAGCAGGCACACACTTGCACACGCACGCAGGCGCACACACAAACACACGCACGCACGCACACACAGACACACACATACACACACATGGAGATACACACACACAAACACACATGCACACATACACACACAGGTGCAAGCTCAGCTGGTGGCGGCAGATGCAGCAGCACGTGAGGCGACCGGGCCTCGAGGGGGGCAGCCACCAAGGTGGGTGGTGCCAGGCATGCCGTGTTCAAGTATCCATGTTGCACTGATCGTACGCTAGAAGCTCTCCCACTAATTGTAAATCAATGCAAACCTTGAGGCAGTCGTTGACAGGGACCTGCCACCACGTTGTGGTAATGGCTGAAGAAAAGAGGCAGAAGACAACTGGTGGAAGCCTCGCAAGCGATGCTGAAAAGATCGGCAAAGCCAGTCCTTCCTGACGGAGGTGACATTGATATGCAGTGCCTGGGGCAACAATAGGGCCTTCCTGCAGCAGAGCATGCCTTGCTAGTGCACACATGCATGGCTAAGTGTGCCCCATGCAAGCTGTTCCATTGAGTGCCTACCCACTCTCCTTAGGCAACCTGCAGCATACACCAGGGGCTCCCTCATCCACACATCAGAGCAGGGGTGCAGGGCCTGCTCCTCCTTGCATCAGCAAACTTCCATGCCTTCACCTCGCTATCCACAGAGCAACTCATACCATCGGTAGAACATAAATCAAATACCTTGTCGCAACTGGAAATATACAAATCCCCTGGCTCAGCAGCAAGCTCACCCCAGGTCACCAGAGCTTGATATTCTTGGTAAAAAGGTTTGCTTGGCAAGCTTGCCGAGTTTTTAGGCGGTTGGTAGGCTGGCTCAATACAAGAACTGCCTACAAAAGTCGTAACAAACATTTCTACAACACCAGGAGCTGCCTCCCATGCCGCCTTGACACCCCCTTATTGTTCAGGAGGCTAGTCAAAGTCTCAGGGCGGGCGTTACGCTGGGTGGGCCAGGACTGTAAGTGTGAACTCTACTGGGAGTCAGGCAAATCTAGGGGCTCACGCCCTATGACTGGGACTTTGCAAAAAAAACCATGCAAAGAAACTCTTTCCCTGCATCAATCAAGGAAAAAGAAGCACATGATGGGGCACAATACCTTGATAAGGCAAAATGGCTGCCTCGCAGGCGCCATAGAAGGCACATGTGACAGTGGCTGCTTTGCAGGAGTACCTGTAGCTTCTGCAAAGCACACAAGCGTGACTCCTGTGGCGTGTTGCACATGCCCTCTCTCTGAGTCACTGTAGCAACAGGTTATCGAGCAGTTATGCATTGCAAGCTGTGCGTCGTGCTGACAAAAGCATCGCCTCAAATGCAGATGCTTTAGCACAGCTTACAATGCATCGTGCTCACAAAAAGCTTCACCTCAACTGCACGCTTAAGATTTTTCCCCCTCCATTCGGCTCTTTTGAGAAAGTCATCTTGACGACGTTATACATTGTGCAAACGTCAAGGCCAACAGCAAAATGCAAGACACATTGTTTTACTTTCTGCTTAATTCAACTTGCCTGGGGCTTTTGTGTTTGAGTTTCAGACCTGGTTTATTTGGGGGAGTCAACCGATACTGCCAAAAGTGTTCCTCCTCACAGGAACTTTTGCATCCTGCTTCTCACAGGAAGCTTAACTTCGGTGTGGCACTTATCAATCTAGATGGAAATTATATACTCGAAATGCTGAGCTCAGGAGCTGTTCGTGCATGTATTAGTCCGGTCGGAGGGGGGCTGTGACTTATTTTGGAACCCCCCCCCTCCCCCATCCAACAAATTTTTAGATGCATCACCTCAATATAATTGTAGATGTGCCATCAGATTTTTGAGCGCATGCCTGGTTATTTGGTACCATTTTGATGCAAAATGGATTAAGTGAAGGTCGGCTTGCATGACCAGAAGTCAGAGCCACTTGCGTACAGGTAAAGGCTTGCGTACAGGTAAAGGCCTTGTGTACAGGTAAAGGCCTTGCGTACAGGTAAAGGCTTGCGTACAGGTAAAGGCAGGGAGTGAAATAGTGTAGGTGCAGCAAATCAAATTTTACTTCCAGGGTAGTGACGGAGGAAAGTTTTCTATTGCATGGTTAAATCAAAATGTCAGTTTGTGAACTTGCACGTCAGTTGTGAGTGCCTGGCAGGACAGCTACGCTTGAACCTTTGCCTTTTAACTCTGCCACACTTTTTTTGGTCTGATGAGTATGCAGCTGGATGAAGGATGTAAGCAGATTGGTTCCCTTTTTGTCTGGGTAGGGGCACTGGGAGAGGGGTGGGGATTGGGGGGGGGTAAGAGGGGTCCAGCTGACAACTTACACCGCCTTTCAAAAGGATTCTTTAAACCTCATGCTTCTCGTGTGTTTTCCTCAAATCTAACCTTGCCATCCATTATCATTTCAAAAAATTTCACGTCCACCAAAAGGTATGATAATCAGATTACCCCAAATCACCCTCCTAGCCTTAAATTACCCCCAAAGGGTCCACCGCTCCCCCTGGGACCATTTTTCACTCCCAAAATCAATCAATTTTGCAATTTTGGCAACTCTGACCTCTATGTACCGTGTTATCATCCTGCATATTCAATTAATAAATTAAAGCGAAAGGATGAGGTCAACCTTGACCTCCTTGGCATCCCTTGTGCTATTTGTTCTCAAAGGGAAATAGCTGAAACTCTGTACCTGACCAACCACTGGCTCTTTTGACTGTGTCTTTTTTGGAGCACCATTTTATGTAGAAAGCATGTTGGAAATCACATAATTTGGCGCTGTGGGTGACCTGGCTGGAGATTCTACAATGAAAAAAGGGTTGCGCTGGAGCTGATTAGGTGTTTACGCCAAAACTGGCCCTACCGAAGCTCTTGTGCTACAGAAAGGCTGAACCCAGGCCAGAAAGGTGCCAACCATGGCGCATTTATGCTACAAGTGTATGAAATACCTGTTATGGGGCCTCGTTTGGCTCCCTCACGAAATGCTACCCCTTAACATGTTGTTGCCCCTAGGGCAGTGACCATTGTGCACGGAGCGCTCTTGTGCTGAAATGGGCTGCTTTGGCCCAAAGTTTGGGCAAAAGATAAGATGCAGCCACCCACAGCTCTGTACCAGTGATGCCCTGGAGGTGACGTTGATGGTAATGAAGTGCTCATTACAAATGTGTGTCGTGACACATCCACAATGATCCATGCAGGCACCTGTTGAAAGCTGCAAGGGACGCCCTGGAGGAGCTCGTGCGCGCAGAAGAGATCTGCAAGATCCTGAACTCTTTCGACTTGAACTTGGTGCCAGGCTTGTGAGAGAACTTGTCTAGAAATAAAGAAAGTTACATTAAGAACTTCTTGTTGGAAGGACGAAATAGCCAACCCAATGTTATAGCAGGGAGTATAGGCCATAGGGGAATAGCTAAAGCTGTAGACCCCGTCTTGCATTCATTTTCTGTATTCATCGCATTTGATGATGCTGCCCATTTTGTATGTTGCATTAAAGAACGGTACCACGCCCAATACTCCCAACCCCCACAATAGAGAAAAGAAAAAGAAAAGGCCGTGCAAGCCAAAAGGCCGCTGGGAAGGTGCACTGACAAGTCAGCTGCCCGCATGCCTCTGATTGCTTGGTACTCTCCTCAGGTGTACTTGGCATCAATAATGATGCTCATCTGTTGTTCCACGATGAATAGCGAAAATTTTGGGTTACAGAAGATTCAGTCTTTTAGTCAAAACGACCGACTGCTAGCCTGTTTATAAAAAAGAATACAAGCAAAAAAAAGAGATTTTTGTTGTCGGTTTGGTTCATGAATTACGTTGAAGGATTCAACTTGGTTTATGGACACCGTCCAACACAACACCATCCAACCACCCGCCCAGGATACAGCCACAGAAATCATGGGCCTCCTATCACGTCAGAAGGCTTACCAGAAGCAACCCTCTGCTAAAAGCAAAAAGGCATACAACTCCAACGCACTGATCACACCTCCCCACATCCGATCAGCCCTGCATAAATGGTGCATGGTCTCCACGGAAAGGTTCTCCAATCCTCTTGGGATTGACTATACCTACAACACTTACTTTAGCACAAGCCACCGCGACCAGATCTTTGGGGTACACACTGATGCCTTCTCTGTGCGCTACTGTGGCTATTCCTTCTGCCATCCTCCTCATGATGACAAAATCATGTTCCAATTCTTACGCCACGCAGTACACTCCTCCCTCCAAACTGTCCACCCAGTTGCCACCTTCATGCTCTTGCCCCACTGGAGAGGCTTCAGCTGCAACGCCTACATGAGTTGGCTGAACCACTATCCAGGTCTTCTGCAAGTGTTAGCCAAATTCCCCAATGGAAGTATCCAATTCCAGACACCCCAGCACTGGTTCAACACCATACCTTCCCCTGCCCAACCTTCCCGCCCCATGCAACTCATTGTTGTCTGGAACTTACAGGCCAGAGAGGCACTAGATAATGCCAACAAAGACTGGATCCAACTCCTCAAGCAAGACATACCAGAAGCACATTGGCTACCCCTAAAAATTCCAAATTCTGCCATACCCATACTGCATACTCATCAACGCCTAGCATCAAACAACTGGAGGAAGAAATTTCAATCCCTTCCCCACGATACCCATTCCTGCTTGCACAGATGCCCTCGGGCAAGGACAGCCTTCGATCTTGCCATCTACAAAAAGACGTTCACTTCTAAAATCAAGAACTGGAGATATATCACTTACACAGATGGCAGTGTCATTCAACCCAAAGATGAATCTCCTCCACTAATCGGCTCGGGTGTTTACAAGCCGGGAAGAGATACTACCCAATCATCACAGCAGGTACAGTTGCACATAAATCCCAATGGATATGGACCTACAAACACTATCAACAAAGCAGAACTAGCTGGCCTCCTTGTAGCTCTCCAACAAGGACACACTGACATAGCCTCTGATAGTGCATCCTGCCTCTCCCAGATATCTAAACAGACCCTTAACCCAATGCGCATGAGGACCCACCTTCATGCAGGACTTATCCCAGCCATCTCAAATTTGTTAAAGCACTCCCCACACCCTGTACATTTCTACAACATTAAAGCCCACTCTGGCATTATTGGTAATGAGGGGGCTGACGTCTGCACCCGCACTGCAGCACTCATGAACACCACGGACATTACACTTCCAGATGCCAGGGATCCCTTCCACATCTTTTACTGGCTTTCCTTGAAGTCTGCGCCTGGCAGCAACAGTGAATTACATCATTCCCGCACTGCCCACATTGCTCAAACTCACTACCTCACCAATCTGACAGACAAGCTTAAAACACACATACACAAAAAACATAAGCTCGGCTCTGCTGACACTTCAGGCTACATTTACAAAAGCTGGCAGAGGCTAAACAATATCATACGGCCCACTCTCCTAAGCACCGCTGTCAGTTTAGAAGCTCGTATCCCATCCTCTCAACTTGCCAACAAAGAAATCAGCAACTCCTTTTGGAATGATCCAAAGATCACCCTTAAACAGCAGATGAATGTTTTGAAATACCGCACAGGAACCGTTTACACACAAAAACATGCCATCAGATTCAAGAAGTCCAACACCTCTGCACCCTGCCCATTATGCGGCGAGATGGACAGCATTAACCACAATGCCCTTAAATGTCTTAACCCAACTACGAATGGAATGCACACCAATAGGCATCATATTGGCCTTCGCTTTTGTTTTAAAGCCCTTAGCAAAGGCAGGTTCGGTTCATCCCTTATTGGTATGGTTGCCTGCCGTAAAGAGAGACTATTGGATCAGGGGATACAAGTCCCAGGAAACATCTCACGACCTATTCCAGACTGGGTTTTTCCTAATAATACTGGCTCCTCTGCTCGGCACCAGAGCCGCCCTGATGCTGTTTTTGTGCGCTCTATCCTAGGTTGACCTACACACATTGATCCTACTAAGATCCCTCCTCATGACAGGGACATTCATCTTGTTGAATTTAAATTTTGCCCTGATACTAACCCCCTTCCCACTCTGGAAGCTGCAACTTCCCAGCATGCCAACGCTTTAGCAAGGCTCAAATCCCCCAGCTCAAGAAACCCTCGCAGGAATAACAAAGTGACCTTGCACATCATCTTAGTTGGTGTGGCAGGTACTATTTACAACAACTACACCATTAAACCTCTTATCAACTTGGGTCTAACCAAACATAAGGCTAAATCACTAGCATCGAAACTGAATTGCCATGCTATCCAAAGGTTAACAACTATTATTAACACCAGGCATGCACTTCATTTCCAGGGGACTTTTGGGGGAGGGTTTGCTGGGCGTGTGGAGAAGGAGAGGAGGAGAAGGAGAGTCCGGGCGTCCAGGAGCATGGCAGCCAACCCTCCAGATCCTCATTAGCTCTGTTTCTGGCTTTCTCCTAGGCTAGCTTAGTCTAATTTAGGTTTGAGGGCCCTTTGGTGAGACCCTTTCTAGCTTGCTATTTAGGAGACCTTTCCTCAATGCACGCGGCCTTTGGCTAGCGTAGTCTTCTTTTCTTTTCTTTCCATGGGCCTTGCCAAACCACATCCGTACCCTGGGCCTTGGTAACTCAAGAAAAATGGCCTCCCTGCTGGAATGTAACTTAGTTGAACCTAAAAGACCAGCCAGAAACACTCTTAGGTTGAGACAATTGATGGTGAGGTGAGACACTGGACTGAAACCAAGTCCTGTGAGAACACAAGGCTCCGGCAACAGTTGGAGGCGGCACAGCGGCAGCATATAGACCTCTGCAAACTTATTAGATCAAAAGCTGTGTCTCTTGATACCATTCCCCGCCGATCAGCCGGAGTCTTGGGCCAACCCCCTTGTGACCCTTGTATGCCATTCCCCTGGCGTTGGCGGGGCATGTTCTGCTGAGCATACCCTTAACCAGTTTAAACAACTGAGACTGGACCACCAACGTGCCATTCAACTTGCTAGCGAAATTTATGCCAATTCTGTTGCGTATGCTAACAAACTCGTTACAATTTGGCGTGCTATTGGAAACAACATTACTTCTCACAGCCAGGTTCTGGAGTAGGGCGGTTCCAGCAACCCTCCCAATCTCCACTAACCCTGTCTGTTCCATGGCTTTGTGGTGGAGGGGACTCACGGCTCTTTTGAGCCAATGCGTCACCTTTTCCTTAATCGATGTAGGGAGAGTTTCCTCTGCCTACACATTCTTCCTTTTCTGTGCGCCCTAGTGGTACCAGGTATCAGTTGGTCTAGTAAGGGACCCTTTCCTCAATGTATGCAGCCGGGCCTGTTGTGTGTTGTTATGTCGGATCTCTGCTACTATACTCTACTATGCATCTGTTATCAAAGCAGGTAATACGTTCCCCCCCCTCCCTTAAGGCTACCACACAGCCACACGCCCAGAGTCACCAATCACCATGCAACAAAATGGTTACAAGGTTAATAAGGGTTACAACGGAAAAAGGCCTCAGTCAAGACGTTTGACTGCTAGCCTGTTCATAAATGCACTAAATCATGAAGGGAAAAAGGGAAGTTTGTTGCTCTCCTGATATAGAAAAATATTCAAAAATATTATGGAGTGTCCAGTCATGGCATGCAACAAAGGCCATGCTGATCCACAGCATGTTCCTCACTGAGCTGCTTCTTGAATCTTCCTGCGGAACAGTGCTGGCTTGGCTGCAGCACACAGAGAATGTCAGGGTCCGGACCAGCTTGCACCAGGTTAGCGTTACATCAGGGACACGTACCCCAGGCACAATGATAACAGAACCCCTCGAGAAAGGGGGTTAACAGAGCCAAGCCCCAATGGTAAACGGGGTAGTACCTTAAATAAGAGAGAGCATCCAACAATAGACCCTACTTTAATGATCACACCTCACACACTAGGCTCTTGCGATGATTCAGCAACTACCACGATTAAACATGATAATCAATTTAAAGCACCCAAAGAAAAAGAGAGGGAGAGCCCAACAACATGCAGAATGCACAAGAGTCAAATCACAACCTTTTCAGTGGGGAAAAAAGGTCCCAAATGTGGGCTGTAATGCAACGAGCAATGCTGTGGGAACATTCAAATAAGGAACCTGTGGCAAGAGCAATCAAACAACGAGAGGCAGCAACACATTCCTAGAAAGCCCAAGAATTATACCTGGCAAGGCATGTTCACGCGCCTTTGAAAGTTCCACATCTTCGTTTTGCCGCATTCCACGCCTACATCACTTTGACGTATGCTGCATATGCTGCCTTTTGCGTGCGCTCTGAAAGCTCCCCCTTCTTTGCCCTTTTGACCACCTCGTTCAGCTGCCGGGCACCATCGGCTCGCTTGACAGCCCTGTGGGTGTGTGTGTATGTGTGTGTGTGTGTGCTTGCGCAAGTGCGCTCACAAGTGTTGCTATGTTTGTAGATGTTGCGTGTGCATGTGCACACCTGGATGACAAGAGAGAAAAGACTTTACTGGCGAGGTCCAGCTACGTGCATTAAGGAAAGGTGCCCTAACCAGCACTGCGTCAACTGACTCACTACCTTTCAACACCAGGTGCACATGCGGATGCATTTTAATAAGCGCAGTAGGGTTGCATGCTTGAGTACACATGTATTTATAAGCATCACTTCTGCGCTTACTTTGCTCACAACGGCCGACCCCACACTTTCCAATCGCTCCGAGGACTCACAAAAAAAAGTTGATGCACACGTTCTGATGCCCATGCGCAGGCCAGCTGCAGTGTGCTGATTTCCACGCATGCACAGGTATAAGCACATCCACATGTGCAGGCCAGATGCAGCGTGCACATTTCCAGAACCTCCCAGAGCCCTCATTCTTAGGCTTGTGTTTTTAGTTATCCACCCCCCTTCAGGGTAAGTACTGTGCCCTGTTCATGCATACAAGCCCTGTTCATGCATACAAGCCCTGTGCATGCAAACAAGCCGTGTGCATGCAAACAAGCCCTGTGCATGCAAACAAGCCCTGTTCATGCATACAAGCCCTGTGCATGCAAACAAGCCCTGTGCATGCGAACAAGCCCTGTGCATGCAAACAAGCCCTGTTCATGCATACAAGCCCTGTGCATGCATACAAGCCGTGTGCATGCAAACAAGCCCTGTGCATGCAAACAAGCCCTGTGCATGCAAACAAGCCCTGTTCATGTATACAAGCCGTGTGCATGCAAACAAGCCCTGTATATGTATACAAGCCCCGTATGTGCATACAAGCTCTGTATGTGCATACAAGCCCTGCATGTACATACAGGCTCCTCCACAAAAAGAGCAAAAGTTGTATGTCATGTCAGGGTGCGCCTCTCTGGGCATGAGATCATACTCAGCAGCTCAAACTCATTTTCAAGCTGCATTGCGGAAGCGTCCACGGCAGTGATTCTATAGGAACTAAAAAAAGCCAGCAGTGATTCTAGTAACTAAAAAACGCTAGAAGCCCACTTGGGTGGATAGGTGACCGGTGGGTAAAAATGCAAAGCCGAGTCAGTACACATCCTCGTCCAGGCGGCGGGGGGTCCCGAGTTCGCTCTTGTGGCGGTGGGGGTCAGCCCTTCCCTAATACAACGCTTGAGGTGCTAGCCACTTGCGTAGCTTTTCCTTTTCCTAAAAAAAGCCTGCTGCAGGCGAGCATGATGCAGGTCAAGCATGATGCAGGTCGAGCATCCATGCATCATCCAGGGCTGATTTGGGAGCATGCAGCTGAGCCTGGTGCACGCACTCATACTGCTCCTGCTGCTCTTGCTAAATACGACCATACCCCGCATGAAATATAGAATTCCATTGTCAAGGGTGGGCGGTCAGACTTCCGACAGGTCGGAAAAATCTCGCAGCAAAATTATGGTGTTTCTAGGCCATGCAGCAGCTTTCGAACGTCACTTTTGATGACCGCAGAACATGCACAACAGGTGAACCAGCTGAAAGCACGCAGTTCCTGCCTGCACGCACGCTGCACCCTCCTCAATACACGCAAGGCTCTCTAAAGCATATGCTGCTGATGTTCTCTGCTGCAGCACTCACGTTGCACCCTCCTCAATGCATGCAAGGCTCTCCAAAGCAAAGGCTGCTTCATAGATGACGCGTTCCTGGGGTGAGCCCAGCATCTGCACTCACGCCAGCGTGTGTGTGTGTGTGTGTGTGTGTGTGTGTGTGTGTGCACCAGTGAGGTCGCATTTGCCAGCTGATTTAAGCGCTTCCAGGCCTTGCTATTGCCTTCGGTTTGCACCGTCCTTTGCCACAGCTCCTCTAGGTCCAGCAAAGGGCCGCTCACAGCTCTGCCTTGAAACACTGACATTGCAGCGCGCACCTGCAGCAAGCCTCCTGACGCCACCCAGCATGCAATACCTTCATTGCCTCGGAAAGCATGTCAATGTTAGCATGCACCTGCAGCTGACGCCCCACTGCCCCCTTTTAAGCACCACCTTCAGGGCTTGGCCTCATCCTTCCTTCAAATCCTATTTCAAGCCTCACCCCACCTTCAAAACCACATTTTGACCAAGCCCTCATCCCATCTTCAAATTTCATTCCAGGTACCAGAGCACACACATACACAAGTCAATGCCATGCCGCATGGAAGTATGCATAAGCGCGTGCACGCACCTGCAGCAAAGGCACCACAGCCCCTTTGTTGATGATCACCAACCGAGGTTTGGGCACCATAGATGCATCAGCACTATTTGCCTGTCCCATGGCGGAGCTACCTCGCACGGGATGCTGCTGCGACTGCTGCATTTGGGCGGTGCTACTAGAGATGGGAGGGGGGGTTGTGTGTGTGATGGGGCCAGAAGACGTCGCATGAGTGAGGGCATCAGCAGCAAAGCACTGCGCGTCCGGGGATTCTGCACATGTGAGTGTGTGTGTGTCATGGTGGGTGTGCCTGTGTCAGTATGTGTCAGTATGTGTCAGTGAGTGCAGGTTTGCCTGTAGCGGTAACTCTGCCGACCTGGGGGCAATGTGGCGGCACCAACAGCATTTCTAAAACACTGAGGCAACCTGCGGTGGTACCGAAGACAATGGAGGGCAAGGTGGGGGCACCAAAAAATTCAGACACCACCGGACATTACGTGGCGACATGTTATGAGCTGCTTAGGTTTTAGGGTTAGGAGATAGGGTTTAGGGTTAGGGTTTAGGGTTAGCTAAACCCTACCTTACAAAGGGAGCTAAAGGAAGCGGTTGACTGGTGCCCCATGCAACACGACACCTATAAGGCAATCAATGACATGCACACACGGCTTTGTACATTGACATGCAAGCTTTTACGCACGCACTGAGGAAGGT
The DNA here is from genome assembly GCA_914767535.2 of Dunaliella primolecta. Classification (NCBI taxonomy): domain Eukaryota; kingdom Viridiplantae; phylum Chlorophyta; class Chlorophyceae; order Chlamydomonadales; family Dunaliellaceae; genus Dunaliella; species Dunaliella primolecta. Next base: position 590,518 of record OU611760.1, on the reverse strand, counting down.
CGGTCCCTACTGCTGGGACCAAGTGTAGAGAGTGTTGTAAGGTGCCGCTCTCTCTGGCACACCTCAAGCGCCAACACATGTGCTTGGGCGGTGAGGGCTCTGACAAGAGCACCTCCCTCACTACATCAATCAGAGAAAGGTAAGGCCCAGGCCTTCAGCGATCAATGCCTTGATGAGACCCTTGCTCACACATAGAGCAAGTAATGCCATGTATACACGACAGAAACTTTACATGCCACCAAATAAAGCTAAATATGCACAACCTTGTAACCATTTGGCGCACTATTGAAAATAAGAACAATCCTCACAGCCAGGTTCCGGAGCCGAGTTCTTCTAGCAACACTCCAGACCCCACTGGCCTTTATTTTTCCTGCTTTGTGGTGGAAGGGATTACGGCTCATTTGAGCCAATGTATCTCTTTTTCCTCAATTGATGTAGAGAGAGTTCCTCTGCCCATGTGGTTTTCTTTTCATCATGTCCTTCTGCAATTGGCCGACCCTTCTCATACGCTGCTGCCAAACCTGCCCTGCTCTGCAATCTTTCCCACCACCCCACACACACTTGCCCCTCCCCCCCCTTTCACAAACAACTGGGATAGTCGAGGCCATGATAAGGCTATCCACCAACTCCTCATAAAACAGCAAGCTGCAGCTTCCACTCTCTCACCCCCTTACACACACACACCTGAGGTTGTTAGGGTCTTGATTAGGCCATCCAGCAGCTCCTCCTTGAACAGCAAGCTGCGGCCTTGAGGGCTATGGCTCATGGCCTTGCAGATGCGCGCACCAGCAGCAGCGGCGTTGGGGCCCACGGCTGCGTGGTGTGTGTGTTTGTGTGTGTGCTGGGTAAGGGAGTTGCAAGCCAACATATCAGCTTGGTGCTTCAGAAAGATGTCATGCTGTATCACTGTTTCTGCACATTTACTGTCCTAGAAGCAGGTAACACAATAACCACGATTTAACGTGACAAAGAGCCTTTCAGGCACGAAGCACTAGAAGCATAATGTGTGTGAAGCTCACGGCTACGCTATGTGTGTGTGTGTGTTTGTGCTCGCTGGGTAAGGGAGTTGCAAGTCAACACATCTGCTTGGTGCTCCAGAAAGAGCCTTTCAGGCACTGAAGCACTAGAAGCATAATATGAAGACCACGGCTAGCGACCAGAGGGGCAGGAAAGGACGCATCAAGGTGCACCACAGCAAATGTTAGGGCCTTACATGTGCGGTACAAATGGCAGTGTCTTACATGAGCACTAGAAGAAGGAGCGTGAAGACCATGGCTAAGGATCGGCGTATAACGTTATTTGGAGACATTCATAATGTCATATACTCTTATATAACAGAATAACGTTATACTTGGTTAAAACAGGTGCCTATCCCTAAGGATCGGCGTATAACGTTATTTGGAGAAATTCATCACGTTATAAACCGTTATATAACGTTTTGTTATATTATTTGTTATTTAACGGTGCCTATCCCTAACCATGGCTAGTGATAAGAGGGACAGAAAAGGATGCGCCAAATTGTACATCATTTGTGTGACGTGATGTGCACAGAATGAATCGTGGAATGAGGTGCGCTCTCTAGTGGCAGCGACACTGGAGAAAAAAGGCTGTGCACTGATGAGAATGGAGCAGCAAGCGCAAGGATTGCAGACAATGTAGCACAAGGATTGAGTGTAGGTGAAGTATTTGAGGATTGTAGGCTGGTAAAGTTGTAGAGCTTGCGATACCTACTCTAGGACTTATGCCTTCAGCGCCTGCTTCTGAGCTTGCCTGTTTGTCATGCGGGAGGCATTGTTTGTCACAGGGTTGTTCAGTGCAAGGAACGGCGCACTTAACCGAACTCGCATGTTACACGCATTTTATCGCATTTTTCATCTCAGACCGTCGCACTGAACAACCCTGGTTTGTCATGCGCTGGCGGGTACACATGGGCACAAACAAGATTGCATGGCCAAATACGAGGATGTGCACCGGGAAGAGAGCCTGTCTGCTTATATGGCAAAGTCGCGGACAAGCCTGTGAGAGGGAAAAGCAAAGCCTGTGGAAGGATGCACGACTGCTATCCAGGACCAACCAAAAACCACAGATCACAGGTGCATGACTGCTATCCAGGACCAACCACCAACCACAGATTACAGGTGCATGCAGCCCTAAAATGGGCCCTTATCTTGACTACCTTGAGATTGAACCAGATTATGGTAGCCTTGAACCCCCTGACCTTAACCCAAGACTAAGGCAGCCCAGACCCCCCTGACCTTGACCCAAGACTATGGCAGTCCAGACCCCCCTGACCTTGACCCTAGACTATGGCAGCCCAGCCCCCCTTGACCTTGACCCAAGACTATGGCAGCCCTGACCCCCCTGACCTTGACCCAAGACTATGGTAGCCCTGACCCCCTTGACCTTAACCCAAGACTGCTTCCGTACAGCATATCCCAGCACACTCACTTTTGGCGTTCAGCAGCATGTTGCGCACCGCACGCACGACTTCCGATCTGCTGTGCTCATGCAAGCACGCCATCGCTGCGACCCCAGCACACGCCTCGGTGAAGTAGGGGCTGTCGGGGGCGATGGACTGCGTCACGCCCAGCAACAGCCGCAGCCCACCCTGTCCCAGGTCCTCCCTGTGTGTGCGTGCGTGTGTGTGTGAGAGCAAGCACGTGCGCATGTGTGTGCAGTAGAGCACCTGTAGGGGAAAAAACATACGTGGGGTGTTGCAGTATTGAAGGGCAGGGCTCACTGTGGCTCGCCTGCCTTATGACCAGCCTGCCTTATGATCAGTCTAGGCCTGCCTTATGACCAGCACACATTATGACCAGCAGCAGCAATGGCACTCTCTGGCCCAGTCACACCCTACAAGGGAAACACAGACTTAGACTGCAGGGGATGCTATTTCTTTTTTAACGACATTTTTTCAAAATGGAAACAGCAAGGGAATTCATTTTTAGACGTGCATGGCTGAAGATCAAGTGACTGAGAGCATACATGCCCCATCCTAGCAAGTTATCGTTAAGACCAAGTAACTATGAGTGCACACCTTGGTCCGGAAAGCGTGCATGAAGATCAAGTGACTTAGAGCATACATGCCCCATCCCAGCAAGTTATCATAAAAGCCAAGTAACCGTGAATATGCACGCCTTAGCCCGGCAAGCGTGCACGAAGATGTAGTGAGAGCATTGCATACCCCATTACAGCAAGCTTTCATGACATGCAGGCCAATGCTCCCCCTTTGCCCCTCTCTTGCAAGGACAGGTCCGCTGCCTACACACCACCTTTTTGCATCTTCACTTTTCACTAGACACACCTGGATTGTGCATCCCTCTTTGCTAAGTGGCCAGCTGCTGCAGCAGCAGCAGCCCGCGCAACACCCTGCAGTGTGACATATGAATGTATCGCACGGATGAGCAAAAGCTGTTGCTGCTGAGCACATGCCACAGCAAAAATATGATACAAATGCATGTTTAGGGCTGGCCAATTCCATGTATATACATATATGGCATTTTATGCCATATACATTGTATTTTCCCTGCCAAAAAGCTGATATATACGCCATATTTTTATGGAATCAGCCAACCCTATGCATGTGCTTTTTATTCGGGAGGCAGCGCATGCACCTTTCTTATTGTATACTTCCTTAATCATTCTTGTTTGCAGAGTCATCATCATGTTTGTGAAGAGGGCACTTGGATGGGCGTCCCCCGTGGGCAGCACCAAGCACACAAGACAGCTGTCAGCCATGATCTCAGATCACAACGTGTGAGAACCATTACACACATGGAGCACACCAATCACACATGTGAGCATACACCACCTGTAGGACAGCATCACTGCCAGACAGCTATCAACTATGATCTCAGATCAAACTATGTGAGACCCATCACACTGGAAGAGGATGCACGCTAGCCAGTCAAGGCATGCTACCTGTTCACAAGCCCCCCTTTCGTCAAGCCCAAGTCAGCTGCTACCTTCATGACTCATGGCTGGTAGTGGTTGGGCAGTGCCGGTGCAAGCCAATGCCAGTGCCAGCGCCAACATTCTTCTTAAAGCATGCCTCATTTTAGACACGAACCCGTCAGTGCCGCAAGAACATGCACTTCTCCACGAACCAGTGTGCACGGCCAGCAAGCTACTAGGGTACCACGCATGGCAGCCTACATCTGCTGAGGCAGTGCAAACCATCAGTGCTGTGAAAGCACCTGCTCCTCCATGAGGCAGTGCATACATATCCAGGACATGCAATCCTCCACAAAGGAGTGCATACACATGCAGGACACGCACTCCTCCACAAACCAGTACATACATCCAGGACACGCACTCCTCCACAAACCAGTACATACATCCAGGACACGCACTCCTCCACAAAACAGTACATACATCCAGGACACGCGCTCCTCCACGAAGCAGTGCATATACATGCAGGACACACACTCCTCCATGATGCAGTGCATACACATCCAGGACACGCGCTCAACCAGTGCGTACAGCCGCTACGTGCGCACCTCCTTGAACCAGTACTTCTCAGCCAGAAATTTCTGTATTGATGAAACACATGTAGCCTACATCCAATGAGGCAGGGCAAGAAGCCTAGTCTGTCCACCTCACGGCCTTCACATAATTACTACACAACCTACAGTCAACCACTACTAGCAGTTCATCAGAACCTTCATCCAGCCCACCCGACCTCAGATGCGAGACCCGTCACCCGCGGGAGGACGTCCAGCCTCAAACCTCCATTCAACCAGAACCTCCTCCATCCAGCCTATCTTACCTTGGATGCAAGACCCATCACCCTCGGGAGGACATCATTGTGACACGCGCCACACGCAGCAGCAGCAGGAGGCTGTGCACAACCCACATTCAATCAGAACCTCCTCCACCCAGCCTATCTTACCTCAGATGCGAGACCCATCACCCTCGGGAGGACATCATTGTGACACGCAGCAGCAGCGGCAGGAGGCTGTGCACAACCCACATTCAATCAGAACCTCCACCATCCAGCCCATCTTACCTCGGATGCGAGATCCATCACCCTCGGGAGGACATCATTGTGACACGCGCCAGCAGCGGCAGGAGGCTGTGCACAACCCACATTCAATGAGAACCTTCTCCATCCAGCCCATCTTACCTCAGATGCGAGATCCATCACCCTCGGGAGGACATCATTGTGACACGCGCCAGCAGCAGCAGCAGCAACAGGAGGCTGTGCTTTGCTGCCACTGCTGCTGGATGATTTGGCCGGGCCTCCTCCATTTTGTGCAGCTGCTGAGCTGCCGCCCCTCGCGGCCAGATCCGCAGCGCGTGTGTTGTTCATCACCATGGCAGCAAGCAGCCTGTGTGTGAGTACGTTTACGTGTGAGCGTGCGTGTGTGTGTGTGTGTGTGTGTGTGTGTACGTGTGTGAGTGTGTGTGTGTGTCTGAGTGTGCATGCGTGCGTGCGTGCATGTGTGCATGTGTGTGTGTGGTGTGTGTGTATGTGCGTGCGTGTTTGCGTGCGTGCGCTTGATGGCGACAATTGAAATGCTTAAAGCACCTTGTTGGCTGGGTGAGCATGTCTGGCGGGGCGGCCTCCATCAAGTGCAGCAAAGGATCGAGTACTGGACGTGCTGGGTGCTCTCATGCACGCTTACTGTACGTACGTACCTGGTCGGCTGGGTGAGCATGTTTTTATGGAAGTGCAGCTAAGGATCAAGTACCTGGCCGTGCTGGGTGCTTTCATGCATGCTTACTGCACGTACGTACCTGGTCGGCTGGGTGAGCATGTCTGGTGGGGCGGTCTTCATCAAGTGCAGCAAAGGATCCAGCGCCGGCTGCACCAGGTGCTCATGCGCTTTTGCATCTGAGCCCGCCACCACCAGCATCGCCTGGCAAGCTTGGGGCACCATCGTTGTCTGTGTCAGCAGGGGCGCCAGCATGGCCAGGACCTGCTGCCGAACGCTAGGGTCTGTGGCAAGCCCAGCTAGCGTGTCGCAGGCGGCCTGGAACACAGGCGGGTCGGGGGGCAAATCCCGATCGTAGCCGTCATCTCGAGCGGGCGGGGTCTTCCAATCCTGCATGCAGAAGACCTCACCATAGAAAGTCAGTGGCCTAGTGCTAGCCATGAAATTGAGGAGGACAATCTGGGAGTGTCTGCGCAGCTGAAATCAGGTAGCAGTGGCTGCAACATGGGTTACTGATTATGATTGCCGTTTCACTAAAGAAATGCCAAAAAAATGCAGGGTTGAATGCAATTTTACCAGAGAACGCATGTCACATGCTTGCTTAAATTCATACCCTTGGCTCCTTTTTTAAGGAGCAGGCACGCACGGCAAGCCTGAGTGGAAATGGAGTAGAGGCCTCTCCTCATGTCCGCAAGCATATCTTACTGAGAAGCAGGCATGCATGGCAGTCCTAAATAAAAACGCAAGAGAAATTGCTTCTCATGTCTTTAAGGTACAGGCATGCCAGGGTCAAAGGGCCCCAGCCTCCAGCTAAAAAACGGTGTAAGCATGCAGCCTGAGGGCAGGTTGAGGGCTTAGACTCGACGCTCTAAGTAGGGTTGGTCAATGCGTACATATATATATGCCATATTTTTCAGCGTTTTGGCAGGGGAAATGCAATATGCATGGTGTGTACGTATGGGATTGATCAATCCTACTCTTGAGTTTCAAAGCCTGCCTCTGGCCTCCCAGCATGAACTAGCAAGAGATGGCCTGCAGGCAAGGTTCCTGTTGTCGTGCGAATGTGCTCAAGCATGTGTACAGCCAAGGACGGGCGTATCATCATTACATTGGCAGCAGAATGGCAGCAAACCAGTCTCTTATTATCACGCAGGGCACTCTGATACAATGATGGATGGCTTGAGTTGCAAACTGAACGCTGGCTGGCTCCGATACAACACTGGCTGGCTTAATCGTAAACTGACCGCTTCATTCCTCTTGACTGCGTCCACCAAGCAGCCCAGGGTGTCCGCCTCCACAATGGCAGTCTTGACCTGCACACAGCAAGCATTTCATTGCAATCCAAGACACTATCACACTTCATCACAAGTTCATTGGCATTATCACCAGTTATTGGAATCTCCTTCCAGTGCGTCCACCAGACGGTCCAGGGTGCCTGCCTCCACAAGCGCACTCTTGACCTGCACACAGCAAGCATTTCATAGTTTCCAAGACGCTATTACAAGTTGCCATAAGTTTTTTTGGCTGTACCACTAGTTATCAACATTCCTATTGACCGTATCCATTGAGCAGCCCAGGTGGTGCCTGCCTCCACGAAGGCATTCTTGACCTGCACACAGCATGCATCTCATCATTTCACCATATTTCATCAAATGCATCACAAGTTATCTGGTTTTACTGCTATTTATTGGCATCTGGCTGATATTTGGCAGGTTGGTGATCACTCTCTTATGGCAGGCCCTCTTGCAAGTGGCATTTCTGGCCTGCATAATCACAAGACAACTGTTTTGGACTTGATGCCTGCGTGTACACTCAATCCAATGGCATTCTTGGCCTGCATGTGCACTCAGTCCAATGGCACCCTTGGCCTGCACTGCCTTGGGCAAAGACATTACATTGGATCAACCCAAATAGGACGTTACAATACCAAATGAGTATGTAACACAGACAAACAGAGACCTTGGAATTCCCAAACACAGGGGCTGATGCAGCGGCAGAATAGCAGCAACACCACATTGGACAAAGCAACCAGAATCCACAGTTGCAGACAAAAGTAAAGACACTACCTTGGAATCTCCAAACATGGCAAGCTGCCGCAGCGCCAGAATAGCAGCTCTCTGCGCTAACAGGTCCGACGGGTCTTTCAGCAGCTTTGCCAAAGGGGCTGCCCCGCCAGCATTAATGACCTGTGTGTACCGTGTTGCAACCAAAAGGAAATCATGCAGGCATACTGTGGGTCACAAGATCATATAGCTATGCCCTAGGCCTCTCGTGTGAGACCATAACACTGAACTGGGGACCACCGACTTTTGCTTATGTGATCGCAGAAGCTGTAGATCATAGAAATAGACTCATAGAATGGGTCATAGAAACAGGCCTCGTGTCTTGGCACATGAGTATGAGCTGGCACTCAGAGGTATAACATGCAGCCAGCAGTCATAGCGACAGAGGTCTCGGCTGGAACACAAGAGAGTGACTCCCTGACTGAGGTGCATGCATCTTTCTATTGCTCTGATGCGAGGCATCATCATGGAGATCATGATCTCTCTCTCACTCTCTCTCACTCTCTCTCTCTCCTCCTTCACACCAAACCACAAAACACATACACCGGGAAATACACACGCAAACAGCACACCTCCGTGGTGAAGGCCTGTTGGCTTGCCAATGCAGCCCTGTCGCGCTCAACGCCGGGCGCCAAAGCCCCTACACTCGCCAACGCCAGCGCAAGGTTGCAGGCAGATTCCAAAGCGCTTGCGCTACCACTGCTCCTGTCTGCAGAGGCTCTATTGCAGGCCTCAACCAGCGCCTGGAAATTTAAAGCAGGGTGTGTGTATGTGTGTGTGCGCGCATGCGTGCGTGGGCGAGTGTGTGTACGTGTGTGTATGTGTGTGTGTATGTGCTCGTATGCGTGCGTGCGCATGTAAGCAAACTGCATGTCCTTACCTGGGAGTGGCCCACAGCACACGTAGCTTGCATTGAGCTTGCAATGTGCTGCTCCTCACCCCATTCATCACTAAGGCCCACTTGGTCTTGAGCTTGTGTGAAATGTGCACTAGGCTGTCAGCCTGATCTCTGCCATCACCCTAGCGCACTTGGTCTTGTGCTTTTGAGGTGTGCAATTGGTCATGAGCCCATGGCGCAGTGTGCGCAATTCTTTTGCAGTGAGCTTGTGCTGCGTTTGAGTTGCCTCACTGCTGCCACCTCAGCAGTGCATGTGGTGTTGAGCTTGTTGTTTGCTGCCACCTGGCGCAGTGCGCACCTCTTCTTGGGCCTCTGATGTGCACGGACTTTATGCCTGCTGCCACCTGGCGCAGTGCGCACCTCTTCTTGAGCTTGTACTTTGTGCCTCACCTCTAATTTATGGCGCGCACGCACTTGGCCTCAGACCACCTCTGTTACACATTTGGTTCGTGAAACCAACTCGTGGTCCGCTGTTGCCTTCCTGTGCCTGATCTCTAGTTTGTGCACACACTCAGGCCTCACCTCAGCCAACCTCTTTCACATACTTGAACGGTAAAATCAACTTGTGGTCCGCTGCCGCCTTCCTGCGCCTGATCTCTAGTTTGTGACATGCACGCACTCGGCCTCACCTCAGCCATCACTGTAGCACACTTGGTCTTCAACTTGTAGTCCGCTGCCACACGGCGAAGCGCACAGATTGCTGCTGCGTGTCTGCGCCCTGCAGCCCGCAGGAGCATGGGCAGTCCACCCTCGTGGTTCAGGATGGCGGCTCTGCAGGCCGCATCCGTGGCTGTGAGTGGCAGGAACTTGAGGACGAGCAGCCGAATCTCCTCTATGTCTGTGGTGGCCGCTGCGCATACAAATTGGGGTTGTGAAGGCGGGGGGTTGCGTCAGTGTGTGCCTTGCTGTCAGCGGCATGAACTTGAGGACAAGGAGACATATCTCTTCCATATCTGTGGTGGCTGCTGCATGTACAAAATGCTGTCGTAAAGACTGGGGAGTTTGCCGGTGTGTTGGTGGCTGTGAGCGACAGGAACTTGAGGACAAGTAGCAGGAACTCCTCCAGGCCTGTGGTGGCCGCTGCACACTTCAAGTGCAGTTGGAAAGATAGAAGCATGCATCAGTGTATGTGGATTGCTGTGTGCAGCAGCAGGAACTTGAGAATCAGCAGCCGGACTTCTTTCTATTGATGGCAGCTGCTTGTACAAAAAGCAGTGACACAAAGGGGACTTGTCAACGCGTTCGTCACCTATGCAATACAGTTACGCAGAGGGGACCGTGCTAAATGCAGAATGCAAATGCACAATTACACAGAGGGGACTGTGCTAAATGCATCGGTTGCTGAGAGTGCACAGACTCAAATAAAGCAAGGACACCCAGAGCGCAGGAGACCCAGCACCGAAGCGAACACCCAGACTACCTGAACATTCATTCCGGCAAAAGTGCTAGCCAAACAGCCTTCACAGGGCTGGCTAAAGCAGAGCTAAGCTCCTCCAAAACCAAAATCGAGAACAGCGCTCACCCATCTCCAGCAGCGCCATCAGCGCTGTTGTGGACTTGGGGCTGAGGGTCCTGCCCATCTCTTGAAACAGATCCTCTGCACTCATTTGGCTGCTGCTGTTGCTGCTGCTGGTATGAGGGGGGCCTTGTTGAGTCGAGTCCTTGCCTTTGGGACGAGGTGGGTTGATGAGACCTGCACGCACAGAATAATATATATTTGAAAGATTTAATGAGGGCGTAAGTTGGTTCAGCCTTGAACCTCACCCGCGCGCTTGACAGAAAGGACTGGATGGACCATCATTAGGGTTGGCCACTTCCATACATACATACATACACACACACATACATACATACATACATACATACATACATACATACATGCATACATGCATGCATATATGCACCATATATTTCGCTGCAAAAAGTGGAAAAAATTGCACACACATTTGTATGTCTATGCACACGGAATTGGCAATCTCTGATCTTCATGCATCCTTACCCTTGGCACAAGGCAGGTGAGGAATGGCTTAAGGCCCTTGGCACAAGGCAGGTGAGAAAGGGCGTAAGGTGTATACAGAATGTCAAGGGTTGTTTTATTAACCGGGCCCAAACAGGCTCAGAAGAGGCTTGAAGTAGCCACGGCAGCATAGCCATGGCAAGTGCTCACAAAAGTAAACCCCTTTTCTGTGCAGCACAGCCGTATACCAAATGATGTTAGCCCTTCTTTTTGTGCAAATGGGATTCCTTCAATTTGATGCATTGTTTTAGGTAATCAAGGGTGCATCATAAACAAGGGAAATGAAAACGGCTTGTTGCGCTTGCAGCTCCGTTGTGCTTTCAATCAGCAACCAACACCTTCAGGCTTTCCAAGTTTTCAAAACCCCCCTCTTGCAGCAGAATCAATGTGAGCACAGTGCTTGCTCCCACCCCTACCCAAAACTCCATGCGACATTGGCAGCGCTGCCACTGCAATCAATGAGCACAGTGCTTACTCCCACCCCAACCCATAACTCCATGCAACATTGGCAGCACTGCCACTGCACCAGCCGAAAATGGTGGTGGGGGTCCCAGGGCTTCACTGAGCGCCACAGAAAATGGCGGACGGAGGGGTGCTCCCCATACTTCAACAAGCGCTGCATTACAATTACACTTTCAAATACAGCGACACCACTCACACTGTGCAACCCCAGCAACAGATTGCGGAGGGGGGGGATGCTCTCAAAGCGTCACCAGTCACCACACCACAATTCTATAACCTTTTCAGTTTCAGCGACGCCACCTCCCGTGCCCAGTCCCAGCACAAGATGGTGAAGAGGGGGGCGCTCCCCAGGCTTCACTAATCGCTGCATCACAACCTTACTTTCTCATCGGTTTCAGCAACTCACTTACCCTGCGCAGCCCCAGCAGAAGGTGGTGGAGGTGGGGGGTGCTCCCCAGGCTTCACCAAGCGAGCAGCCTTGCCTTGCGGCGGCAAAGGTGCAACCGCATGAGAGCGTGCAGCGGCCAGCACCGCCTCCGCAGTGGCGGCTGTGGATGGCGGCGTGGGCGTGAGCATGACGGTGATTGCGCGCAGCGCGCAGTTGCGCAAGGTAGGCGAGGAGGAGGGCGATGCGGCGAGGTCGGTAAGGGCGGCCAAGGCATCGTAGCGTGAGGCCTGTAGTGTGCGTGCGTGCGTGTGTGTGTGTGTGTGTGTGTGTGTGCAATAGTGTGTGTGTGTTTGTGTGTGTGTGTGTGTGCAAGTGTGTGTGTGTGCAATAGTGTGTGTGTGTGTGTGTGTGTGTGTGTGTGTCTGAGTGTGCGCACGCGCACGCGTGCACGGGCTGAGTGAGCCTTTTGTTGAATCCAGTTTGCTGAGGTAAGCAAAAGAAGGCAATGAGCTTTAAAGTATATCCACTTGATGTAATTTCTCATAAGCATGCTTTGACCCAGTTGTGCTTCAGCCACCAACTTTAGCACTCCAGCAAATTGCCATCAATTGAAAGAGAACTCTCATAAATGAATGTTGAAACCACTCCAGCGAATGCACACACTCAATACCTTTGAAATCATTTACTTTGGAATGACATCACATACCGCTGTTCCACATCTGCGTTGCAGATGATGCTGTCATGACAGTCACAGTCAAATGGAGTTATTCAGTTTAATATGGCATCACAGTGCGCCCATGCCACATACCTGCGCTGCAGATGATGATGTCATGAAAGTCATATGGCCAAATGCGGTGATGGCACCGTTGTTTTAGGGTCTGGACATAAAAAAAGTTGCATGGCATCACAGTGTGCCCATGCCACACATCTGCGCTGCACTTTTGTTGGTGTGCTCTGTCATCAAAGTCGTACGGCCAAATGCGGTGCTGGCGCTGTTTCTTTTAGGGTTTGGACAGAAAAATGGCCAAAAGCGGTGATGGCGCTGTTTCTTTTAGGGTTTGGACAGAAAAATGGCCAAATGCGGTGATGGCGCTGTTTCTTTTAGGGTTCTGACAGAAAAAGCATCGCCAGAGCACATCTGCACACCAATCTGGAGGGCATGCAAGATCCCCTGCTTCTTCTGTTCTTCCTTCTGCTGCCTGGAACTACAATCCAATGAATCATTTTATCAAGCACGTCCATCATTACATGATTCACCAAGCAAGCCCATCAATGGATGATTGATCAAGCACGTTCATCAAGTGTGTGCGGCCACATCCCCATCGTGTAGGCTCTCTTTGTACTAGAGGCAGTGAGCCTGCATGAGGCCAGATGCACAGCCGCCACTCCTTGACACCAAGGGCTGAAGTTCTGGGGTTTTCGCTCCAAGGTTGCAAGTCCACAATGGAATGAAAGATTTGCCAAGCAGCAATGCGATGAAAGATTGACCAAGCAGGACCATTGGAGGGGGTGCTGCCAGAATCACATCCGGCAGGCTCTCATTGCACAAGACGGAAAAACAATAAGGGAATGAAGATAGTACAGAATGGCTTGTAAGGAAAGCATGGCAGGGGCAGAAGCCTCAGAGAAGGCCGCAAGCCCAGTGGTTTTTACCAGCGCAACAAACTATGCTTCACGTTGTTTGTTAAGGTTTAAGGGTGACGAGAAAACACTGCTCTGCGGGAAAAGAACATGGCATTTGCCACATCTACAGCCTCGCATATCCCTGCACTTCAACGAAGGCCCGACTGCATGGTTGTCAACAACAGCCACCAACGTACTAGCCTCTTGCCTTCTCAGAGGCCTATAAAACAATATAATAATAATATAATAATAATATATATAATAATATACATAATAATATAATTTTCGCACATAATCATGAAAACCTTTTTTTCACACTTTTGTAACTCCCAAACACTTCCAACGCCTGCATCTCCCTTTCTGCACATCACAGCGCGTGCACACCTGGATTGCGGTGCTACCAGTGTGTCTGCAACAGCAGCAGCAGCAGCAGCAGCATCAGGCTTGCTTCTCAAACTCCCTTGGTGTGCAACCAAATGCATTTACCCCATAACTAGGCATCCCCAATTACAGCTTCAACACACCGTAGCACGCCCTAGCAGCATCACTGCATCAACTAGTACTGCCAGCCAGCGCGTCTGCAACAGCAGCAGCAGGAGCAGCTAGTTTGCCTCAACTATCTGGGCGAGACCATTAACACCTTCCTTTTTCAAGAGACAACCCAGTTATGGCTTCACAACACCATGCCCCCCCCACCCACCCCCAGCACCTACACACCTGCACTGCAATGGAGCCATCGTCAAACAGCACTGCCAGCGTGTCTGCAGCGGCAGCGCGCACACGTTCGTGGCTTGTGGGGTCCACCAGCTTCTGCACAAGCGCCAGCACACCCCCTGTGCGCAGGATCTCTGCCTGCGTTGCAGGTGAGTGTGTAGACAATTGCATGTGAATGTGAGCGCAAAGGTTGCTCTGCACAAGCGCCAGCACCCCCCCCATGCGCAGGATCTATGCCAACGTCGCAGATGTGTGTAGACAATCATTTGTGGCATGTCTTATGCATGTGTGATGGCATGTGAATGTGAGTACGAAGGTTGCTCTGCACCATGGCCAGCTCCCCTCCTGTGTGCGCAGGATCTCTGCCAACCTTGCAGGTGTGTGTGTAGACAATCACTTGAGGAATGTGTTATGCGTGTGTGATGGCATGTGAGATGGTCTGCATGATGGCATGTGTAATGGCATGTGAATGTGAGTACGAAGATTGCTCTGCACCATGGCCAGCTCCCCTCCTGTGTGCGCAGGATCTCTGCCAACGTTGCAGGTGTGTGTGTAGACAATCACTTGAGGAATGTGTTATGCGTGTGTGATGGCATGTGAGATGGTCTGCATGATGGCATGTGTAATGGCATGTGCATGTGAGTACGAAGATTGCTCTGCACCATGGCCAGCTCCCCTCCTGTGTGCGCAGGATCTCTGCCAACTTTGCAGGTGTGTGTGTAAACAATCACTTGAGGAATGTGTTATGCGTGTGTGATGGCATGTGAGATGGTCTGCATGATGGCATGTGTAATGGCATGTGCATGTGAGTACGAAGATTGCTCTGCACCATGGCCAGCTCCCCTCCTGTGTGCGCAGGATCTCTGCCAACGTTGCAGGTGTGTGTGTAGACAATCACTTGAGGAATGTGTTATGCGTGTGTGATGGCATGTGAGATGGTCTGCATGATGGGATGTGTAATGGCATGTGCATGTGAGTACGAAGGTTGCTCTGCACCATGGCCAGCTCCCCTCCTGTGTGCGCAGGATCTCTGCCAACGTTGCAGGTGTGTGTGTAGACAATCACTTGAGGAATGTGTTATGCGTGTGTGATGGCATGTGAGATGGTCTGCATGATGGCATGTGTAATGGCATGTGCATGTGAGTACGAAGATTGCTCTGCACCATGGCCAGCTCCCCTCCTGTGTGCGCAGGATCTCTGCCAACGTTGCAGGTGTGTGTGTAGACAATCACTTGAGGAATGTGTTATGCGTGTGTGATGGCATGTGAGATGGTCTGCATGATGGCATGTGTAATGGCATGAGAATGTGAGTACGAAGATTGCTCTGCACCATGGCCAGCTCCCCTCCTGTGTGCGCAGGATCTCTGCCAACGTTGCAGGTGTGTGTGTAGACAATCACTTGAGGAATGTGTTATGCGTGTGTGATGGCATGTGAGATGGTCTGCATGATGGCATGTGTAATGGCATGTGCATGTGAGTACGAAGATTGCTCTGCACCATGGCCAGCTCCCCTCCTGTGTGCGCAGGATCTCTGCCAACGTTGCAGGTGTGTGTGTAGACAATCACTTGAGGAATGTGTTATGCGTGTGTGATGGCATGTGAGATGGCCTGCATGATGGCATGTGTAATGGCATGTGCATGTGAGTACGAAGATTGCTCTGCACCATGGCCAGCTCCCCTCCTGTGTACGCAGGATCTCTGCCAACGTTGCAGGTGTGTGTGTAGACAATCACTTGAGGAATGTGTTATGCGTGTGTGATGGCATGTGAGATGGTCTGCATGATGGCATGTGTAATGGCATGTGAATGTGAGTACGAAGATTGCTCTGCACCATGGCCAGCTCCCCTCCTGTGTGCGCAGGATCTCTGCCAACTTTGCAGGTGTGTGTGTAGACAATCACTTGAGGAATATGTTATGCGTGTGTGATGGCATGTGAGATGGTCTGCATGATGGCATGTGTAATGGCATGTGAATGTGAGTATGAAGATTGCACCATGGCCAGCTCCCCTCCTGTGTGCGCAGGAATTCTTTGCCTGGATTTGAACAGGTGCACAGGTGAAGGCAACAGTGTCCATGCACCCAGAGTGACATTGGGAGTTCTGTGTGTGTGCATGCACGTGTGCGCTATTCACCCAGAGTGACATTGGGAGTTCTGTGTGTGTGCATGCACGTGTGCACTACTCACCCAGAGTGACATTGGAAGTTCTGTGTGTGCATGCACGTGTGCACTACTCACCCAGAGTGACATTGGGAGTTCTGTGTGTGCATGCATGTGTGCACTACTCACCCAGAGTGACATTGGGAGTTCTGTGTGTGCATGCACGTGTGCACTACTCACCCAGAGTGACATTGGGAGTTCTGTGTGTGTGTGCATGCACGTGTGCACTACTCACCCAGAGTGACATTGGGAGTTCTGTGTGTGTGTGTGTGTGTGTGTCTGTGTGTGTGTGTATGTGTGTGTGTGTGTGTGTGTGTGCATGCACGTGTGCACTATTCACCCAGAGTGACATTGGGAGTTCTGTATGTGTGCATGCACGTGTGCACTAACAAAGGCAGTAAATATGCACGCAATAGCTTTTACGCACCCAGACATACGCACCCTTGTACTGAGTGAGCTTTGGATCCTTGGCCGTGCATGCACTACGAGTTTGTACAAATGCATGCCCTCTTGCCAGGACATATGCACACACACATACACACCCACCTTGTGTGGCCCTGGCGCCATGTCCATCAGCATGAGCACCGCCAGTTCCACCCGCTGCTGCTCCAGGTCCATGTCCCAGTCACCACCCTCTTCTCCATCATTGAGTTGCCGCTGAAATTGCTGCTGCTGCTTTGGATGGCCCTTCTGGGGGCTTGCTAAAGGGGTGGACACAGAAGACTTTTTGTCCTCCTGTACAAGGCCCTTGCTCACCACCACGCTGCTGACCTGAGTGGGCAATTTGTTGGAATGCAGTCGGTACAATGTAAGGGCATTTCTGTTAGGGCAGTTCAGCGCAGGCAGCAGAGCTTTCATCCTCCTACACACACACATCCACACACACACACACACACACACGTGCGCACACGCATACGCATACGCACGCACACACACACACATACACACACACACACGCACGCATACGCACACACAAACACACACACGCATACGCACACACATACATGCACACACACACACACACACAAATGTACACGAATACACAGACCTGCTGCACAATCACGTGCACCGCCTTTGCTTGCACCATGGCCTCGTGCGTGCTGGGGTCATGCACCAGCACACGCAGCATGTGGAGGCACTGGAGCTTCTGAGTGCCGTCTGTGGTGCTGCAGCTGAGCATGCGGCACAGGATGCTCACGATGTCTGCATCCATCAGGGCCTGCACCGTAACAATTAAACAGACAACAGGGCATGCCTCTGTGTCATGCGTTGGTGGTGTGGAGCTGCAGCTGAGCATGCGGCACAGGATGCTTACGATGTCTGCATCCATCAAGGCCTGCGGTGTATCAATCAAACAGACAACAGGGCATGTCTTTGTAGGTAAGGTGATTTGTCATGCATCGCTGGCATGGTGCTGCTGCTGGGCGTGCAGCACAGGATGCAAATGATGTCTGCATCCATCTGGGCGTGCAGCATGTAAGTCGCAGGCATGTCAGTCAAAAGCATGTCTGTACCCGTGCATGTCTGTACGACAAGCACGTAAGCCAAAGGCATGTTAGCCACAGGCATGTAGGTCACAGGCATGTCAGCCACAGGCATGTTAGGCACAGGCATGTTAGTCGCAGGCATGTCAGCCAAAGGCATGTTAGCCACAGGCATGTAGGTCACAGGCATGTCAGCCACAGGCATGTTAGGCACAGGCATGTTAGTCGCAGGCATGTCAGCCAAAGGCATGTTAGCCACAGGCATGTAGGTCACAGGCATGTCAGCCACAGGCATGTTAGGCACAGGCATGTTAGTCGCAGGCATGTCAGCCAAAGGCATGTTAGCCACAGGCATGTAGGTCACAGGCATGTCAGCCACAGGCATGTTAGGCACAGGCATGTTAGTCGCAGGCATGTCAGCCAAAGGCATGTTAGCCACAGGCATGTAGGTCACAGGCATGTCAGCCACAGGCATGTTAGGCACAGGCATGTTAGTCGCAGGCATGTCAGCCAAAGGCATGTTAGCCACAGGCATGTAGGTCACAGGCATGTCAGCCACAGGCATGTTAGGCACAGGCATGTTAGTCGCAGGCATGTAAGCCAAAGGCATGTTAGCCACAGGCATGTAGGTCACAGGCATGTCAGCCACAGGCATGTTAGGCACAGGCATGTTAGTCGCAGGCATGTCAGCCAAAGGCATGTTAGCCACAGGCATGTAGGTCACAGGCATGTCAGCCACAGGCATGTTAGGCACAGGCATGTTAGTCGCAGGCATGTCAGCCAAAGGCATGTTAGCCACAGGCATGTAGGTCACAGGCATGTCAGCCACAGGCATGTTAGGCACAGGCATGTTAGTCGCAGGCATGTCAGCCAAAGGCATGTTAGCCACAGGCATGTAGGTCACAGGCATGTCAGCCACAGGCATGTTAGGCACAGGCATGTTAGTCGCAGGCATGTCAGCCAAAGGCATGTTAGCCACAGGCATGTAGGTCACAGGCATGTCAGCCACAGGCATGTTAGGCACAGGCATGTTAGTCGCAGGCATGTCAGCCAAAGGCATGTTAGCCACAGGCATGTAGGTCACAGGCATGTCAGCCACAGGCATGTTAGGCACAGGCATGTTAGTCGCAGGCATGTCAGCCAAAGGCATGTTAGCCACAGGCATGTAGGTCACAGGCATGTCAGCCACAGGCATGTTAGGCACAGGCATGTTAGTCGCAGGCATGTCAGCCAAAGGCATGTTAGCCACAGGCATGTAGGTCACAGGCATGTCAGCCACAGGCATGTTAGGCACAGGCATGTTAGTCGCAGGCATGTCAGCCAAAGGCATGTTAGCCACAGGCATGTAGGTCACAGGCATGTCAGCCACAGGCATGTTAGGCACAGGCATGTTAGTCGCAGGCATGTCAGCCAAAGGCATGTTAGCCACAGGCATGTAGGTCACAGGCATGTCAGCCACAGGCATGTTAGGCACAGGCATGTTAGTCGCAGGCATGTCAGCCAAAGGCATGTTAGCCACAGGCATGTAGGTCACAGGCATGTCAGCCACAGGCATGTTAGGCACAGGCATGTTAGTCGCAGGCATGTCAGCCAAAGGCATGTTAGCCACAGGCATGTAGGTCACAGGCATGTCAGCCACAGGCATGTTAGGCACAGGCATGTTAGTCGCAGGCATGTCAGCCAAAGGCATGTTAGCCACAGGCATGTAGGTCACAGGCATGTCAGCCACAGGCATGTTAGGCACAGGCATGTTAGTCGCAGGCATGTCAGCCAAAGGCATGTTAGCCACAGGCATGTAGGTCACAGGCATGTCAGCCACAGGCATGTTAGGCACACAAGCCACAGGCATCTTAGTCGCAGGCATGTCAGCCACAGGCATGTTAGGCACAGGCATGTCAGCCACAGGCATGTCAGCCACAGGCATGTTAGCCACAGGCATGTTAGTCGCAGGCATGTCAGCCACAGGCATGTTAGCCACAGGGGGATCACAGGGCGTTGCAGGCGGGCACCACGTGTGTTCATACACATACGCCATCCACATTCGATGCAGATCAGAGGGCATTGCGCGTGGGCATACTGGTTTGCTCATGCACATGCGCCATCCAGGTCTGATGGCAGCATTATTTGCCGCCGATCTCAGGCATTCTCAGTAGACCACATCACACAGAACTCCTCCCACTCTTTCCTGGAGTTCATGTCAGTTTCTTTTTTTTTAATGAGGAGCAAAGCCATGCACCGACCTGCTGTGTGCGTGGGTTGAGTCCCTTCTCTGGGTGGATGAGACTGAGGAGTAAGGCCAGCAGCCAGCCTTTGATAAGGGGCTCCGTTGACCGCTCACGCAGCAGCGACACCACCTGCAGGAACATCAGCATTGTGGCCACACTTGAAGCTGAGGAGCACAGGCAGCAGACAGCCTGTGATGAGGGGCTCCATGAAGCGCTCATGCAGCAGTGACGCCACCTACAAGCACATCATTGCAGGAATACTTGAAGCTGAGGAGTTCAGCTGGCAGCCTGCCTTTGATGACTGGCCCTGTCAAGCGCTCATGCTCCTGTAGCAGCGGCACCACTCGCAGGACCATCAGCGTTGCAGCCACACTTGAGGCTGATCAGCGAGGCCAGCAGCCAAGAAAACAGGCGGAAGATAAAGAGCACACAAATATAGAGGACATTGATGAGCAGGCAAAAACAAAGAAACTCGAACGAAGAAAAAAAAGAATGAGCAAACTGGGATGAAAGCCCCTGTGAAGCGCCTGCGCAGGATTGATGCTACCTGTCAGCACACGTGAGCTGCACCACCACCCTGAATATGAGCATGGGCGGTACAGGTAGAGCTTGATGAAGAACCTGGTTGAGTGCTTGCACAGAAGGGATGCCACCCACAGGCACAAACGTGTTGCAGCCGAACTTGTTCAGCTGGATGTTTGAATGCTGTGTTTTGTGATGCATGGCATTACCAGCAGGGACAAAGCTGCAGCAGCAACACACCTCGGCAAGCTAGCAAAGACCTCATGACCTTTAGCTGCACAGTCTTGTTCATGAAATTGCGAGATAGGGTCAAGGGTGCTTTCTAGACTCGGCACTCATGAATTGAATGCCTTTTACTTTGGTGTGAGCGGCACCTGGAAGCAGGCTCTGTTAGCTGCCAATCTTATTTTAGGGCAGCTGTACGAGCCAAGCACGCTGCGTGGAATAGGGAGCAATACACGTCGTTCGGAACAGATAATGGAATAGGGGGCCAAACAAGCCGTACGAGCCTTATGGAATAGGGAATGGAAAAGGGAGCCATACAAGTTACATGGGCCTTATGGATGAGGGAGCCATACAAGCCAAGCGTGCTGTGTGTGGAATGCATTGGCCAAAACAGTCGGCATCCATCATCACCGCATCTTATACTGCAACAACCATATAGGGGCACACATCCTGCAGAGCAACCAGCCTTGATGAAGTCCGACGGATAACGAAGCTGCAACGGTCGCTTTATAACTCTGTGTCGGCAACCTCTGCATCCCCAAGGTGCTGTGCTACAGAAGATTGTGCTACATAATATCCCCAAGGTATTACAAAGGATACAAAGGATGGTGCTACGAGGCATCCCCATGTTGCTGCAAATGATGGTGCTACAAAGATGGTGCTACGGCGCATCCCCATGGTGTTACAAAGGATGGTGCTACGACGTATCCCCGAGGTGCTACAAAGGATGGTCCTACAACGCATCCCCATGGTGCTACAAAGGATGGCGCTACAATGCATGCCCGTGGTGCTGGAAAGGATGGTACTACAGAAGATGGTGCCACAATGCATCCCCATGGTGCTGCAAGGAATCTGCAGACTGAGCGAAGGGGCATCAGTAGAGAAACAACTACACATCTGCAAACTGAGAGGAGGATCGCAGCACAAAAAAGAAGAGATGCACCCAATGCAAGCAGCCAGCATCTATCATGGCAGACATGAGAGATCCATCGCAGGGTAGACGTTAGAGTACCTACAAGGGCACTCCGCAGGAACGAAAAACAAGACTCTTGAAGAGGCGCACTTTTTACATGCAGCCAGAACCCGACATGGCATACATGACGGCCCCATGGTGGAGCCAGAATCCAGGAGATTGAGAAGAGCACCATGCAAATGTAGAAGGGCACCATGCATAGAAAGGCACCATACAAAGAAAGAGTGCTCCTCCCAAGAACAGTCAACAACCCTTGATAATCTGATAGGAGACGTTGAATCAGAAGGAAAAAAGAGCAGCATGCATGCATGACGGACGGGGCGCACCTTCCAATTTGCATTGGATTGGATCGGGAGATCAGTAGACATCCTTAGTGGATAACACGCGAACAAGACAACCCCATGGGGAAGCGGCAAGCAAGCAGATAGAGAGGGGCCCTGTGCGGATGGAAAAATAGGGGCGCACCTTCCGAGAGCAGCCGGCATCTGTCATGGCAAACATGACAGCCCCGTGGTGGAGCAAGGAGTCAGGCACAGGGGGAGCGAGGCCAGCAGCAGCGACCAAAGGCTGTAGTGCCTGCAGGACACAAAAGTAACCTGGCTTTTGAGAACAAAAGGCAACCATGCTCTTGAAATGAGCACATCAAGGAGACCGCACTAAGCACAAGGAAAAACAGGCGAGTGGCAGCAATTTATAGCTGCAGTATCTGCAGGAGACACAGTAATTTGAGGTAACCTGCAGCAGCCCCCTCAGCAACAGCCCCCTCTGAAGCACCCATGTAATGAAACTGAAGGATGCTGAAAGTGGGCGTGCATGGTTGATGCACAGCTGTGCAAATTATGTTTCTCAGGGGTTGTGTGGTCGATGCATGAACGCACAAAATGATCAATTCCAGGGGCTTATCATTACCGTATGCACATAACTTTGTACATGTGCACCCCCAAAAGGACTTCCACAAAACACCACCACATCAACGCAGGAGCCTAACCAGTGCCGATTCCGACCAATAGACCGCTGAACCTCAAAGCTAGTTTTCTGCTTCTCTCTTGCATGAGGTGCTGCTCCATACCTGTGCACGATGCTCCATGGTCAAGTTTGGCTGCGCTACAGCATCCAGCAGAGTCTGCATGTATGAGTGTGCATTCGGGTGTGTATATGTGTGTGTCCCATGTGTGTTTGTGTGCCTTTGTGTGTTTGTGTGCTGTGTGCGTGTGCACGCGCGTGCGTGTGCGCACATGCGTCATGTACACAGGACCTCAATTTAAGCTTAACAGTGCCAACAACGGTTCCTGCAAGCCCTTACATGTCATTTTGTTTCAAGCATGTCCTAACGGACATGTCAATTTGTTTCAAGCAGGAGTTTGAAATGCGTAAGCCCTTGTGGGATAGGGTTTAAGGCTTTTAGGGCTTTTAAACTAAACCCTAAACCCCTAACCCTAGTGCCTCCAAACATTAAAAGGATTGGGGTTTCAAATATATAACAGAGCCACGCAAGTAAGCATGAACTCGCACGTACCATGGGCACAATATTAGAAAATAGATCCATGCAAATAGTTGAATGCACCATCGGCACTGTGTCTTTCACAGCAAAATCACCGTTTCTGACTCCCTTTCTACTGGCAAACAAACAAACAAACAAACAAACAAACACGTACTCACATGCACAATGGGGACTGGGTCTACTGCCTCTCCTGACTCCGCCTCCTGCTGTGCCTCCTTGGCTGCACTGGGCTTGTCTGGCACCACCACTTTCTGCATGGTGTACACAGCGGACACGCACACAAATTTTTTTTCCTAACTTCTCTTCCCCCTGCTGTGCCTCTTCTGCAGCATTGCGCTTGTCTGGTACCGGCGCTATCTGCGTGGCGGACACAGTGGGCTCAAGCATTCTTGTGCACGAAGGGAACAGCCGCTTCTGCAAATAGAGCAGCCTGGCAGCCATGCGTTTGGACTCGTGGCTTCTACGTGTAAACCCTGCAAGCAGGGCAACTGTTTCATGAGATGGGCACGGTCACAAAATGGGTTTCTCAGCAGTATAGTGCTTATCTGGAACCGCCACTCTCTGTGCGGTGGACACAGTAGGTCTGCCTGAACAACCCTTTCCACACAACAGGCACAGCAGGCACAGCTGCCTTTCTGCATGGAGGAAGCAAGCGCTTGTATGCATTGATGGAATGGGTTCTTGCACACACACTCTTGCACACAAGGCACCTGCTTTTGAGGGATCAACACAGCTGCTTTTTGGAAAGCAGGGCAAACATTCCTGGAGGAAAGACACTACCACTACTACCAGGGCGCTACGAGGACTCATTGGCAGGCGGGTACAGCTGCTGTCCAATCAGCTTTTTTGGCAAACAGGGCAAAGATTCCTGCAGGACAGATGCTACCAACACCAGAGGGCTACCGGGACTCATTAGAAGGTGGGTACAGTCACTATCCAGCCACAATCAGCTTTTTGGCAAACAGGGCAAAGATTCCTGTAGGACAGATGCCACCATTACCAGAGGGCTATCGGGACTCTTTAGAAGGTGGGCACAGTCACTAACAGAGGGTAAGAAAAGCCCTTGCTAGGGTGGGCGCAACTCAACGCTTCCAGAGTGTCCAATTTCCACGCTGACGAAGTGCCACAACTCTCTACAAATGGGCATCAGCATCATTCACCGTACGTTGTGACTCTACAGGACCAAATCCAAGCCCACATCAATGCATTGGCCACTCTGAGTGTTCTTTAGCATGTTTCAGGCTTTCTGAACAGTCAAATGCGCATGTCTGATGTTTCTATTTAGTGCTCCCGTCTCTACGTTTTTGCTGGGGCTCCAAACATCGCTGAGAAAAAACATCACCCACCGGCACATCCATCATACGCCTGACACAATTCCCTACAAGTACACCCTGCTGTAC
Source organism: Dunaliella primolecta (assembly GCA_914767535.2). Classification (NCBI taxonomy): domain Eukaryota; kingdom Viridiplantae; phylum Chlorophyta; class Chlorophyceae; order Chlamydomonadales; family Dunaliellaceae; genus Dunaliella; species Dunaliella primolecta. Next base: position 566,208 of record OU611760.1, on the reverse strand, counting down.
ACCCTGGAATATTATTTGTACGCCTTTGGTTGCGCTTTGCAGCTTACCATGCAATGCCACTAATGATTGAAGGCAAATACGCACTCCAGAAACCAGCCTTTCCCTGAGACAGGCCATCCTGACATGGCAGCTTCTTGTCAATGCAGGCCATCCTGACATGGCAGCCTTTTGTTAATGCAGGCCATCCTGACATGGCAGCTTCTTGCTAAGGCAGGCTTTGCCTGACATGCCATGCATCAGCAGCGCACCCGTGATTTCATTGCTACTGTTGTCAAACTGTAAAGGGGAGTGAGAGACTGCCTGTAAGCCCATTGTTAATGCTGTCTCTGTCTCTGCATCCCAAGGCGACAGCGCACCTGTGAGCTCATCAGACTTGCCGCCTGCGCATGCCTGTGCATTCATCGCCAATGGCGTCCCTGTGCTCCAAATAAAAGCGCACCTGTGAGCTCATCAGCCTTGCCGCCTGCGCATGCCTGTGCATTCATCGCCAATGGCGTCCCTGTGCTCCAAATAAAAGTGCACCTGTGAGCTCATCAGCCTGGCTGTCTTTGCATCCTTTGGCAGTGCTCCAAAAATAAAAGCGCAACTGTGAGTTCATCAGCCTGGCCGTCTTTGCATCCTTTGGCAGTGCTCCAGAAATAAAAAACGCACCTGTGAGCTCATCAGCCTGGCCGTCTTTGCATCCTTTGGCAGTGCTCCAGAAATAAAAAACGCACCTGTGAGCTCATCAGCCTGGCCGTCTTTGCATCCTTTGGCAGCAGCGGCTCCTCCAAATCCAGCACCAGCTGGAACATCCATGCCTCCACGTGGTTGCGTTTCTGTGAGTAGATATGACAGTGGGATCAATGCACATCTCTTCAAGCATGCGGTAACACGGCTCCAGAACCAGCACCAGCTGGAACATCCATGCCTCCATGTGGTTGCGTTTCTGTGAGTGAACATGACAGTGGGATCAATGCACATCTTGAAGCACACGGTAATTTGGTTCCTAACCCAGCAATAGCTGGAGCATGCGTGCCTCCACGTGTATGCGTTTTGGTGAGTGAAGACGACAATGGGATTCATGTCTCAAGTCAGCTCAGCCAAGCTATGTGTGAAAATGAGGAGTTAATGCCCCGCTGCAAACTGAGGATGCAAAGTGGTTGAGGGTGCCTAAACTGGTGCTTCTGCATCAAAAAAGTGAGGGTGGGGCTCTAGGACTGAGCCATGGGCATTTTAGGTCATTTTTGACCATTTCCAGGAAAATGGGTGCCAAAACACCTGCTCTGGCCCAAATTCTGCCCATATTTTGGCTCTCGGGTAGGTTTTAGGTCAAGCCTGATCCTTCGGAGTGAAAAAAAGGGGGGGGCAAATTTTGGCCCGGAGCACTTAGAGCATGGTCACCTGTGCGCACCTGCTAGGCAAAAGTGGTGCGAACAGGGAAAACTGGCAAGCACTGTCTTTGGCCACAACCTGAGTATGAGGACTTGTTCAGCATGCATTCTAGGTATGCCTGCCAAGTTTGGGGGCCCAGGTGTGCAGGGAGTGGCTCCTGGCGAGCAGTGACAGCTGGGCGTTTGACCGAAAAACTCTGCTCTGGTCAGCCCGCCTGAGCGTGTGCTCACTTGATAGACGCATGCTTTTGCACTTGAAGATGAAACTTGAAAACTCAGACTTACGTGTGAGGGCCTCCAGGGACAGCTGCTGGATCTGTGTCGCGACTCCAGATGGTGCAGTGGTTGGTCTGGAGTTTTTACTCGCCATTTTCCCTGCCAAAATCGAGGTCCGGGGAGCGATTTTCTGGACCCCCGCCCCAGCACCCCGGACCCCCCAGAATGTGCTCCTGATAAAGTGCCCAGCCATCGCTGCTGGTCAGGTAAGCCCGGGGGGTGCTTCCTGGAGACCCCATTTTGGCAGGGGTTTTGCTTGATTTCTGGCCCCACACCCTGGGCACCCCCCGGCACAAACTGAGTATGCAGAGTTGCTAAGATAGGTCTAGACAAAGGTCCTGCATACTCAGAATCATCTGGTTGCAGTGGGGCATTAACTCGAACCTACTTGGCTGACCTGATCTCAAGCATACAGTAACATGGCTGCAATCTCAAGCATACAGTAACATGGCCAGAGTGAAGCAAAGCAGCAGGGATAACCCCTTGTTGATGTTATGACAATAGGGATTCTGGTACAAGGACACAATACATCACTGTCCCATGTCAGCAACTTTGCAGATATTCTGGCATCCCTGTTGGGGCTGCCCGGATATTGATGCAGCACTCGTTGCACAGGTTATTTCGATCATATGCAGGGTTGCACACAGATGCTTGACAGTTCGGTGTACGATGAGACGGGACGGTACCGTTTTACGCTTTTGTACCGTCTTTCCCAAATTTCAAACCGTCTAAACGGTGCAAAACGGTTTGGTCCGGCAGTTTGCTAATGAAATAAAATTGATGCTTGCAGTGCCTACTAGACTCAATGAAAAAATATGCTAAATACAAACAATGTTCCAAGCTGAAGTGCAAATGCAAAACCCTGGCTAAATTCTGGCCCTTCCTCCCTCCCTCTGGTCCCTTCCTCCCTCTCCCCTGCTGCTCAACCCCTGCTCAGCCATTGCCCTAGGGGCAGGAGGAGGAGGCCTCCCATCCTGCTGCTGCTGCTCCTCTTCAGCAGAGCGGTCCGTGTCCAGCCAGGCAGCAACGCCCTTTGTCTTGTTCTGGGGTGGCAACCCAACATTGAGGCCTGCTTGGGGGGGGGTTGCTATCAAGCTCCTTGGGGCAGGCATGCTAGGCTACCCCAAGGCAAGCCTTGCTTACTTCCTGGCTTTGCCAATTTGCACTTAACTCAATTATTATAGAATGATGGATTAAGGCATCATGTTTGTTTGCAGTCATCGAGGCAGCTGCATGCAAGCATCGTGTGGCTCAGCAGAGCCAAACGGCACAACCGACTGGTCGATTGCCACCGTCCTTTTCCAGGAAGCGTCTTTTACGATTTGAGCCGAACCGAACCGTCCATCGAACCGTTTAGACGGTCTGAATTCAAAAAGACGCTGTTTGTGTACAACCCTGATCATATGTGACTCATGCTGCTATTGCAAGTCCATGTACATCTCAGGATTGATCGATTTACGGGTTCGGCAAATTAAGTTCGCGCACAGTTTGATAAAGTTCGAGGTTTGACGCACTGTTTGAACGAACGTTTGCCTGTAGGCGAGAAGGCTGGGAGGGGTGAAAGAGGGGGGGGGAGGCAACTGCCCCCAACCACCCCTTTCCCCCCCGCCCCTTTCTCCCTTTTCCCCCAGGCTACATACACATTTGTAATGGGCAAAGAGAAGGGTCCCGAGTGGTACCATGTTGGGTTTGGGGGGGGGGTTACACCCCCTTTTTGGCACAGGGCATAAAATTCTTCGAACTGGCAATTCAAAGTTCGCAAACAGTTGAAAAATTTTGAGTTCGCGAACAGCTCAAACTTCTCGAACTGACCAACCCTGGTACAACTGGCATTGCACCCTCTTGCACATGATAACTCTTGGTCGTGAGCTTAAACTGCCTGTGCTAAATGTTCTTTCAACCATACATGCTTACACTATTAACCCATGCTTTTTCCATCTTTTTATCCGTATTGCTTCATGCTGTGCCTGTTTTGAATGCAATTGCTGATCCCAACAAATCCCAGCATCTTGACGCAGTAGTACTGAGTCAACACCAGTGCCCCACGTTGCAAGTCAGCAGCCTGACCTGTTTCGCCTGCTGCAGCCGCTCCCTGCAGAAATCCGCATCTGCAGCCACCTGAGAGACCGAGCACCTGCGCAGGAGGGAAAGCACAAGGGGCTGAGGTGATGATTGGTTGCATGTGAAGCGAAATCCGTGTCCGGGGGTGGAAAAAGTAAAGGGCAGTGTTGACGAGCTAATGCACATGCAAGGGCGTCCGCGTCCGCAGCCACCTGAAAGACCGAGCGCCTGCAGGTAAGGGGGTTCCTAGAAAACAGGGCCAGTGGCGAGGAGTGACTGTATATGCAACAGCCTTGGAGATCTCGCACCTCTGCACAAGAGGGAAAAGAATAAGGACAACATTGCAGTGATGTGGGCTGCATGTGTAGTGATTTGCAGCAGCAGCAGCAGCAGCAGCAGCGGCATCAGCAGCAGCAAGGGACAAGTAATCAAGCACTTGTTCATAGTGGTGCATGTGTAGTAAGTGGGATGTTTGTGAGGGCTCTGCGTGTGTAGAGGATGGCGATAGCAGTTAGTGACAAGAGACTGAGCATCTATTTTTATTAATGGGAAAAAAGCTGGAGGCCAGCGGCAGTGGGCACGCAAGGCAACCTGCATAATAAAACAGCAGCATAAAAAAGTGATGAGGACAGCGTGAATGCACGGCCTACGTGCAAGAGGGAAATGAAGGGGGTGGTAGCAGAGGTGATGAGGGGCTGCGTTTGCAGTGGATGGCTGCAGGGGGTAGTGATGAGGGCAGGTATGTGTATGACGTCTGTGCAGGGAACGAAAAAAGGGGCAGAAGCAAGGGGACGCACGTGCAGTGGATGGCAGCAGCAGTCAGTGATGAGGGCAATGCATGTACATGACCTCTGTGCAAGAAAATTAATTGGGGGCAGTTGTGATTTAGGAGCTGATTGTGCAGGCTACTGCAGTCAGAAGTGGCAGGGGCAGAGCTCATGCATCACCTGTGAGCATGAGGGAAACGGAGGCCAGTGGTGAGGAGAAGCTGCATGTGCAGGGACTGCAGTCGGCAGTGTCAGGGTCGGCACTTGTGCATCTTCAAATGTGAGGAGATGAGGAAAAACAGTGGGATGTGGTGAGGAGAGGGAGGACTTGCACTGCAATTGGCAGCAATGCGCAGTGATGATGCAAGAATGATGGATGCACCACCTTGGTGCAAGAGTGGAGAGCAAGGGGACATTGGCGAGGAGGGCAGCTTGCGCAGTAGATCCTAGCGATTAGTAGAGATCAGGGCAGCACTATAAGGTAAAACTCAAAGCTGGACATCAGCCAGCGCTGATAAGGGGCAATTAGGCAGCTAGCTCCACCAACTACATCAACTTAAGTAAACTAGGAGCAACCAGAATAATGTGGATCGAGCGGGGTATTAACCATCTGTACAGGCATGTGCCTTGCCCTCCTGTAAGCAGCCCGTCCAACAGCCTCCCCCAGCCCAAAATCCTTTTGATTGGATTGTTATATTGTATGAAGTCTGGCACTGGCAGTTTGTTGAGGTCTCGATAGCACAACAGGGGAGTAAGTTTTCAAGTTAGAGGGCAGCACTGCTGTAACCAGCATGCGGGTTTGGCAGTTTATGCTTGCATGGCCGCAGAAAGCGGTGAGCAGGGCAGCACTACACCACTGCAAGTGTGCAAGCACGGAAAGGGGGTGGATGTGCTGCAGCTACAATCAAGTTTATGCTTGCATGGCCGCAGAAAGCGGTGAGCAGGGCAGCACTACACCACTGCAAGTGTGCAAGCACGGAAAGAGGGTGGATGTGCTGCAGCTACAATCAAGTTTATGCTTGCATGGCCGCAGAAAGCGGTGAGCAGGGCAGCACTACACCACTGCAAGATTGCAAGCACGGAAAGGGGGTGGATGTGCTGCAGCTACAATCAAGTTTATGCTTGCATGGCCGCAGAAAGCGGTGAGCAGGGCAGCACTACACCACTGCAAGATTGCAAGCACGGAAAGGGGGTGGATGTGCTGCAGCTACAATCAAGTTTATGCTTGCATGGCCGCAGAAAGCGGTGAGCAGGGCAGCACTACACCACTGCAAGATTGCAAGCACGGAAAGGGGGTGGATGTGCTGCAGCTACAATCAAGTTTATGCTTGCATGGCCGCAGAAAGCGGTGAGCAGGGCAGCACTACACCACTGCAAGATTGCAAGCACGGAAAGGGGGTGGATGTGCTGCAGCTACAATCAAGTTTATGCTTGCATGGCCGCAGAAAGCGGTGAGCAGGGCAGCACTACACCACTGCAAGATTGCAAGCACGGAAAGGGGGTGGATGTGCTGCAGCTACAATCAAGTTTATGCTTGCATGGCCGCAGAAAGCGGTGAGCAGGGCAGCACTACACCACTGCAAGATTGCAAGCACGGAAAGGGGGTGGATGTGCTGCAGCTACAATCAAGTTTATGCTTGCATGGCCGCAGAAAGCGGTGACCGGGGCAGCGCTACAGCACTGCAAGTGTGCAAGCACGGAAAGAGGGTGGATGTGCTGCAGCTACAATCAAGTTTATGCTTGCATGGCCGCAGAAAGCGGTGAGCAGGGCAGCACTACACCACTGCAAGATTGCAAGCACGGAAAGAGGGTGGATGTGCTGCAGCTACAATCAAGTTTATGCTTGCATGGCCGCAGAAAGCGGTGACCGGGGCAGCGCTACAGCACTGCAAGTGTGCAAGCACGGAAAGAGGGTGGATGTGCTGCAGCTACAATCAAGTTTATGCTTGCATGGCCGCAGAAAGCGGTGAGCAGGGCAGCACTACACCACTGCAAGATTGCAAGCACGGAAAGGGGGTGGATGTGCTGCAGCTACAATCAAGTTTATGCTTGCATGGCCGCAGAAAGCGGTGACCGGGGCAGCGCTACAGCACTGCAAGTGTGCAAGCACGGAAAGAGGGTGGATGTGCTGCAGCTACAATCAAGTTTATGCTTGCATGGCCGCAGAAAGCGGTGAGCAGGGCAGCACTACACCACTGCAAGTGTGCAAGCACGGAAAGGGGGTGGATGTGCTGCAGCTACAATCAAGTTTATGCTTGCATGGCCGCAGAAAGCGGTGACCGGGGCAGCGCTACAGCACTGCAAGTGTGCAAGCACGGAAAGAGGGTGGATGTGCTGCAGCTACAATCAAGTTTATGCTTGCATGGCCGCAGAAAGCGGTGAGCAGGGCAGCACTACAGCACTGCAAGATTGCAAGCACGGAAAGGGGGTGGATGTGCTGCAGCTACAATCAAGTTTATGCTTGCATGGCCGCAGAAAGCGGTGAGCAGGGCAGCACTACACCACTGCAAGATTGCAAGCACGGAAAGGGGGTGGATGTGCTGCAGCTACAATCAAGTTTATGCTTGCATGGCCGCAGAAAGCGGTGACCGGGGCAGCACTACAGCACTGCAAGTGTGCAAGCACGGAAAGAGGGTGGATGTGCTGCAGCTACAATCAAGTTTATGCTTGCATGGCCGCAGAAAACGGTGAGCAGGGCAGCACTACACCACTGCAAGTGTGCAAGCACGGAAAGAGGGTGGATGTGCTGCAGCTACAATCAAGTTTATGCTTGCATGGCCGCAGAAAGCGGTGACCGGGGCAGCACTACACCACTGCAAGATTGCAAGCACGGAAAGGGGGTGGATGTGCTGCAGCTACAATCAAGTTTATGCTTGCATGGCCGCAGAAAGCGGTGACCGGGGCAGCGCTACAGCACTGCAAGTGTGCAAGCACGGAAAGAGGGTGGATGTGCTGCAGCTACAATCAAGTTTATGCTTGCATGGCCGCAGAAAGCGGTGAGCAGGGCAGCACTACACCACTGCAAGATTGCAAGCACGGAAAGGGGGTGGATGTGCTGCAGCTACAATCAAGTTTATGCTTGCATGGCCGCAGAAAGCGGTGACCGGGGCAGCGCTACAGCACTGCAAGTGTGCAAGCACGGAAAGAGGGTGGATGTGCTGCAGCTACAATCAAGTTTATGCTTGCATGGCCGCAGAAAGCGGTGAGCAGGGCAGCACTACACCACTGCAAGTGTGCAAGCACGGAAAGAGGGTGGATGTGCTGCAGCTACAATCAAGTTTATGCTTGCATGGCCGCAGAAAGCGGTGACCGGGGCAGCACTACACCACTGCAAGATTGCAAGCACGGAAAGGGGGTGGATGTGCTGCAGCTACAATCAAGTTTATGCTTGCATGGCCGCAGAAAGCGGTGAGCAGGGCAGCACTACACCACTGCAAGATTGCAAGCACGGAAAGGGGGTGGATGTGCTGCAGCTACAATCAAGTTTATGCTTGCATGGCCGCAGAAAGCGGTGAGCAGGGCAGCACTACACCACTGCAAGATTGCAAGCACGGAAAGGGGGTGGATGTGCTGCAGCTACAATCAAGTTTATGCTTGCATGGCCGCAGAAAGCGGTGACCGGGGCAGCGCTACAGCACTGCAAGTGTGCAAGCACGGAAAGAGGGTGGATGTGCTGCAGCTACAATCAAGTTTATGCTTGCATGGCCGCAGAAAGCGGTGAGCAGGGCAGCACTACACCACTGCAAGATTGCAAGCACGGAAAGGGGGTGGATGTGCTGCAGCTACAATCAAGTTTATGCTTGCATGGCCGCAGAAAGCGGTGACCGGGGCAGCGCTACAGCACTGCAAGTGTGCAAGCACGGAAAGAGGGTGGATGTGCTGCAGCTACAATCAAGTTTATGCTTGCATGGCCGCAGAAAGCGGTGAGCAGGGCAGCACTACACCACTGCAAGTGTGCAAGCACGGAAAGAGGGTGGATGTGCTGCAGCTACAATCAAGTTTATGCTTGCATGGCCGCAGAAAGCGGTGACCGGGGCAGCACTACACCACTGCAAGATTGCAAGCACGGAAAGGGGGTGGATGTGCTGCAGCTACAATCAAGTTTATGCTTGCATGGCCGCAGAAAGCGGTGAGCAGGGCAGCACTACACCACTGCAAGATTGCAAGCACGGAAAGGGGGTGGATGTGCTGCAGCTACAATCAAGTTTATGCTTGCATGGCCGCAGAAAGCGGTGAGCAGGGCAGCACTACACCACTGCAAGATTGCAAGCACGGAAAGGGGGTGGATGTGCTGCAGCTACAATCAAGTTTATGCTTGCATGGCCGCAGAAAGCGGTGAGCAGGGCAGCACTACACCACTGCAAGATTGCAAGCACGGAAAGGGGGTGGATGTGCTGCAGCTACAATCAAGTTTATGCTTGCATGGCCGCAGAAAGCGGTGAGCGGGGCAGCACTACACCACTGCAAGATTGCAAGCACGGAAAGGGGGTGGATGTGCTGCAGCTACAATCAAGTTTATGCTTGCATGGCCGCAGAAAGCGGTGAGCAGGGCAGCACTACACCACTGCAAGATTGCAAGCACGGAAAGGGGGTGGATGTGCTGCAGCTACAATCAAGTTTATGCTTGCATGGCCGCAGAAAGCGGTGAGCAGGGCAGCACTACACCACTGCAAGATTGCAAGCACGGAAAGGGGGTGGATGTGCTGCAGCTACAATCAAGTTTATGCTTGCATGGCCGCAGAAAGCGGTGACCGGGGCAGCGCTACAGCACTGCAAGTGTGCAAGCACGGAAAGAGGGTGGATGTGCTGCAGCTACAATCAAGTTTATGCTTGCATGGCCGCAGAAAGCGGTGAGCAGGGCAGCACTACACCACTGCAAGATTGCAAGCACGGAAAGGGGGTGGATGTGCTGCAGCTACAATCAAGTTTATGCTTGCATGGCCGCAGAAAGCGGTGAGCAGGGCAGCACTACACCACTGCAAGATTGCAAGCACGGAAAGGGGGTGGATGTGCTGCAGCTACAATCAAGTTTATGCTTGCATGGCCGCAGAAAGCGGTGAGCAGGGCAGCACTACACCACTGCAAGATTGCAAGCACGGAAAGGGGGTGGATGTGCTGCAGCTACAATCAAGTTTATGCTTGCATGGCCGCAGAAAGCGGTGACCGGGGCAGCGCTACAGCACTGCAAGTGTGCAAGCACGGAAAGAGGGTGGATGTGCTGCAGCTACAATCAAGTTTATGCTTGCATGGCCGCAGAAAGCGGTGAGCAGGGCAGCACTACACCACTGCAAGATTGCAAGCACGGAAAGGGGGTGGATGTGCTGCAGCTACAATCAAGTTTATGCTTGCATGGCCGCAGAAAGCGGTGACCGGGGCAGCGCTACAGCACTGCAAGTGTGCAAGCACGGAAAGAGGGTGGATGTGCTGCAGCTACAATCAAGTTTATGCTTGCATGGCCGCAGAAAGCGGTGAGCAGGGCAGCACTACAGCACTGCAAGATTGCAAGCACGGAAAGGGGGTGGATGTGCTGCAGCTACAATCAAGTTTATGCTTGCATGGCCGCAGAAAGCGGTGACCGGGGCAGCGCTACACCACTGCAAGTGTGCAAGCACGGAAAGAGGGTGGATGTGCTGCAGCTACAATCAAGTTTATGCTTGCATGGCCGCAGAAAGCGGTGAGCAGGGCAGCACTACACCACTGCAAGATTGCAAGCACGGAAAGGGGGTGGATGTGCTGCAGCTACAATCAAGTTTATGCTTGCATGGCCGCAGAAAGCGGTGACCGGGGCAGCGCTACAGCACTGCAAGTGTGCAAGCACGGAAAGAGGGTGGATGTGCTGCAGCTACAATCAAGTTTATGCTTGCATGGCCGCAGAAAGCGGTGAGCAGGGCAGCACTACACCACTGCAAGATTGCAAGCACGGAAAGGGGGTGGATGTGCTGCAGCTACAATCAAGTTTATGCTTGCATGGCCGCAGAAAGCGGTGAGCAGGGCAGCACTACACCACTGCAAGTGTGCAAGCACGGAAAGAGGGTGGATGTGCTGCAGCTACAATCAAGTTTATGCTTGCATGGCCGCAGAAAGCGGTGACCGGGGCAGCGCTACAGCACTGCAAGTGTGCAAGCACGGAAAGAGGGTGGATGTGCTGCAGCTACAATCAAGTTTATGCTTGCATGGCCGCAGAAAGCGGTGACCGGGGCAGCGCTACAGCACTGCAAGTGTGCAAGCACGGAAAGAGGGTGGATGTGCTGCAGCTACAATCAAGTTTATGCTTGCATGGCCGCAGAAAGCGGTGAGCAGGGCAGCACTACACCACTGCAAGATTGCAAGCACGGAAAGGGGGTGGATGTGCTGCAGCTACAATCAAGTTTATGCTTGCATGGCCGCAGAAAGCGGTGACCGGGGCAGCGCTACAGCACTGCAAGTGTGCAAGCACGGAAAGAGGGTGGATGTGCTGCAGCTACAATCAAGTTTATGCTTGCATGGCCGCAGAAAGCGGTGAGCAGGGCAGCACTACACCACTGCAAGTGTGCAAGCACGGAAAGAGGGTGGATGTGCTGCAGCTACAATCAAGTTTATGCTTGCATGGCCGCAGAAAGCGGTGACCGGGGCAGCACTACACCACTGCAAGATTGCAAGCACGGAAAGGGGGTGGATGTGCTGCAGCTACAATCAAGTTTATGCTTGCATGGCCGCAGAAAGCGGTGAGCAGGGCAGCACTACACCACTGCAAGATTGCAAGCACGGAAAGGGGGTGGATGTGCTGCAGCTACAATCAAGTTTATGCTTGCATGGCCGCAGATAGCGGTGAGCAGGGCAGCACTACACCACTGCAAGATTGCAAGCACGGAAAGGGGGTGGATGTGCTGCAGCTACAATCAAGTTTATGCTTGCATGGCCGCAGAAAGCGGTGAGCAGGGCAGCACTACACCACTGCAAGATTGCAAGCACGGAAAGGGGGTGGATGTGCTGCAGCTACAATCAAGTTTATGCTTGCATGGCCGCAGAAAGCGGTGAGCAGGGCAGCACTACACCACTGCAAGAGTGCAAGCACGGAAAGTGGGTGGATGTGCTGCAGCTACAATCAAGTTTATGCTTGCATGGCCGCAGAAAGCGGTGAGCAGGGCAGCACTACACCACTGCAAGATTGCAAGCACGGAAAGGGGGTGGATGTGCTGCAGCTACAATCAAGTTTATGCTTGCATGGCCGCAGAAAGCGGTGAGCAGGGCAGCACTACACCACTGCAAGATTGCAAGCACGGAAAGGGGGTGGATGTGCTGCAGCTACAATCAAGTTTATGCTTGCATGGCCGCAGAAAGCGGTGAGCAGGGCAGCACTACACCACTGCAAGTTTGCAAGCACGGAAAGGGGGTGGATGTGCTGCAGCTACAATCAAGTTTATGCTTGCATGGCCGCAGAAAGCGGTGAGCAGGGCAGCACTACACCACTGCAAGATTGCAAGCACGGAAAGGGGGTGGATGTGCTGCAGCTACAATCAAGTTTATGCTTGCATGGCCGCAGAAAGCGGTGAGCAGGGCAGCACTACACCACTGCAAGATTGCAAGCACGGAAAGGGGGTGGATGTGCTGCAGCTACAATCAAGTTTATGCTTGCATGGCCGCAGAAAGCGGTGACCGGGGCAGCGCTACAGCACTGCAAGTGTGCAAGCACGGAAAGAGGGTGGATGTGCTGCAGCTACAATCAAGTTTATGCTTGCATGGCCGCAGAAAGCGGTGAGCAGGGCAGCACTACACCACTGCAAGATTGCAAGCACGGAAAGGGGGTGGATGTGCTGCAGCTACAATCAAGTTTATGCTTGCATGGCCGCAGAAAGCGGTGAGCAGGGCAGCACTACACCACTGCAAGATTGCAAGCACGGAAAGGGGGTGGATGTGCTGCAGCTACAATCAAGTTTATGCTTGCATGGCCGCAGAAAGCGGTGAGCAGGGCAGCACTACACCACTGCAAGATTGCAAGCACGGAAAGGGGGTGGATGTGCTGCAGCTACAATCAAGTTTATGCTTGCATGGCCGCAGAAAGCGGTGACCGGGGCAGCGCTACAGCACTGCAAGTGTGCAAGCACGGAAAGAGGGTGGATGTGCTGCAGCTACAATCAAGTTTATGCTTGCATGGCCGCAGAAAGCGGTGAGCAGGGCAGCACTACACCACTGCAAGATTGCAAGCACGGAAAGGGGGTGGATGTGCTGCAGCTACAATCAAGTTTATGCTTGCATGGCCGCAGAAAGCGGTGACCGGGGCAGCGCTACAGCACTGCAAGTGTGCAAGCACGGAAAGAGGGTGGATGTGCTGCAGCTACAATCAAGTTTATGCTTGCATGGCCGCAGAAAGCGGTGAGCAGGGCAGCACTACAGCACTGCAAGATTGCAAGCACGGAAAGGGGGTGGATGTGCTGCAGCTACAATCAAGTTTATGCTTGCATGGCCGCAGAAAGCGGTGACCGGGGCAGCGCTACAGCACTGCAAGTGTGCAAGCACGGAAAGAGGGTGGATGTGCTGCAGCTACAATCAAGTTTATGCTTGCATGGCCGCAGAAAGCGGTGAGCAGGGCAGCACTACACCACTGCAAGATTGCAAGCACGGAAAGGGGGTGGATGTGCTGCAGCTACAATCAAGTTTATGCTTGCATGGCCGCAGAAAGCGGTGACCGGGGCAGCGCTACAGCACTGCAAGTGTGCAAGCACGGAAAGAGGGTGGATGTGCTGCAGCTACAATCAAGTTTATGCTTGCATGGCCGCAGAAAGCGGTGAGCAGGGCAGCACTACACCACTGCAAGATTGCAAGCACGGAAAGGGGGTGGATGTGCTGCAGCTACAATCAAGTTTATGCTTGCATGGCCGCAGAAAGCGGTGAGCAGGGCAGCACTACACCACTGCAAGATTGCAAGCACGGAAAGGGGGTGGATGTGCTGCAGCTACAATCAAGTTTATGCTTGCATGGCCGCAGAAAGCGGTGAGCAGGGCAGCACTACACCACTGCAAGATTGCAAGCACGGAAAGGGGGTGGATGTGCTGCAGCTACAATCAAGTTTATGCTTGCATGGCCGCAGAAAGCGGTGACCGGGGCAACGCTACAGCACTGCAAGTGTGCAAGCACGGAAAGAGGGTGGATGTGCTGCAGCTACAATCAAGTTTATGCTTGCATGGCCGCAGAAAGCGGTGAGCAGGGCAGCACTACAGCACTGCAAGTGTGCAAGCACGGAAAGAGGGTGGATGTGCTGCAGCTACAATCAAGTTTATGCTTGCATGGCCGCAGAAAGCGGTGAGCAGGGCAGCACTACACCACTGCAAGATTGCAAGCACGGAAAGGGGGTGGATGTGCTGCAGCTACAATCAAGTTTATGCTTGCATGGCCGCAGAAAGCGGTGAGCAGGGCAGCACTACACCACTGCAAGATTGCAAGCACGGAAAGGGGGTGGATGTGCTGCAGCTACAATCAAGTTTATGCTTGCATGGCCGCAGAAAGCGGTGAGCAGGGCAGCACTACACCACTGCAAGATTGCAAGCACGGAAAGGGGGTGGATGTGCTGCAGCTACAATCAAGTTTATGCTTGCATGGCCGCAGAAAGCGGTGAGCAGGGCAGCACTACACCACTGCAAGATTGCAAGCACGGAAAGGGGGTGGATGTGCTGCAGCTACAATCAAGTTTATGCTTGCATGGCCGCAGAAAGCGGTGAGCAGGGCAGCACTACACCACTGCAAGATTGCAAGCACGGAAAGGGGGTGGATGTGCTGCAGCTACAATCAAGTTTATGCTTGCATGGCCGCAGAAAGCGGTGAGCAGGGCAGCACTACACCACTGCAAGATTGCAAGCACGGAAAGGGGGTGGATGTGCTGCAGCTACAATCAAGTTTATGCTTGCATGGCCGCAGAAAGCGGTGAGCAGGGCAGCACTACACCACTGCAAGATTGCAAGCACGGAAAGGGGGTGGATGTGCTGCAGCTACAATCAAGTTTATGCTTGCATGGCCGCAGAAAGCGGTGAGCAGGGCAGCACTACAGCACTGCAAGATTGCAAGCACGGAAAGGGGGTGGATGTGCTGCAGCTACAATCAAGTTTATGCTTGCATGGCCGCAGAAAGCGGTGAGCAGGGCAGCACTACACCACTGCAAGATTGCAAGCACGGAAAGGGGGTGGATGTGCTGCAGCTACAATCAAGTTTATGCTTGCATGGCCGCAGAAAGCGGTGAGCAGGGCAGCACTACAGCACTGCAAGATTGCAAGCACGGAAAGGGGGTGGATGTGCTGCAGCTACAATCAAGTTTATGCTTGCATGGCCGCAGAAAGCGGTGAGCAGGGCAGCACTACACCACTGCAAGATTGCAAGCACGGAAAGGGGGTGGATGTGCTGCAGCTACAATCAAGTTTATGCTTGCATGGCCGCAGAAAGCGGTGAGCAGGGCAGCACTACACCACTGCAAGATTGCAAGCACGGAAAGGGGGTGGATGTGCTGCAGCTACAATCAAGTTTATGCTTGCATGGCCGCAGAAAGCGGTGAGCAGGGCAGCACTACACCACTGCAAGATTGCAAGCACGGAAAGGGGGTGGATGTGCTGCAGCTACAATCAAGTTTATGCTTGCATGGCCGCAGAAAGCGGTGAGCAGGGCAGCACTACACCACTGCAAGATTGCAAGCACGGAAAGGGGGTGGATGTGCTGCAGCTACAATCAAGTTTATGCTTGCATGGCCGCAGAAAGCGGTGAGCAGGGCAGCACTACACCACTGCAAGATTGCAAGCACGGAAAGGGGGTGGATGTGCTGCAGCTACAATCAAGTTTATGCTTGCATGGCCGCAGAAAGCGGTGAGCAGGGCAGCACTACACCACTGCAAGATTGCAAGCACGGAAAGGGGGTGGATGTGCTGCAGCTACAATCAAGTTTATGCTTGCATGGCCGCAGAAAGCGGTGAGCAGGGCAGCACTACACCACTGCAAGATTGCAAGCACGGAAAGGGGGTGGATGTGCTGCAGCTACAATCAAGTTTATGCTTGCATGGCCGCAGAAAGCGGTGAGCAGGGCAGCACTACACCACTGCAAGATTGCAAGCACGGAAAGGGGGTGGATGTGCTGCAGCTACAATCAAGTTTATGCTTGCATGGCCGCAGAAAGCGGTGAGCAGGGCAGCACTACAGCACTGCAAGATTGCAAGCACGGAAAGGGGGTGGATGTGCTGCAGCTACAATCAAGTTTATGCTTGCATGGCCGCAGAAAGCGGTGAGCAGGGCAGCACTACACCACTGCAAGATTGCAAGCACGGAAAGGGGGTGGATGTGCTGCAGCTACAATCAAGTTTATGCTTGCATGGCCGCAGAAAGCGGTGAGCAGGGCAGCACTACAGCACTGCAAGATTGCAAGCACGGAAAGGGGGTGGATGTGCTGCAGCTACAATCAAGTTTATGCTTGCATGGCCGCAGAAAGCGGTGAGCAGGGCAGCACTACACCACTGCAAGATTGCAAGCACGGAAAGGGGGTGGATGTGCTGCAGCTACAATCAAGTTTATGCTTGCATGGCCGCAGAAAGCGGTGAGCAGGGCAGCACTACACCACTGCAAGATTGCAAGCACGGAAAGGGGGTGGATGTGCTGCAGCTACAATCAAGTTTATGCTTGCATGGCCGCAGAAAGCGGTGAGCAGGGCAGCACTACACCACTGCAAGATTGCAAGCACGGAAAGGGGGTGGATGTGCTGCAGCTACAATCAAGTTTATGCTTGCATGGCCGCAGAAAGCGGTGAGCAGGGCAGCACTACACCACTGCAAGATTGCAAGCACGGAAAGGGGGTGGATGTGCTGCAGCTACAATCAAGTTTATGCTTGCATGGCCGCAGAAAGCGGTGAGCAGGGCAGCACTACACCACTGCAAGATTGCAAGCACGGAAAGGGGGTGGATGTGCTGCAGCTACAATCAAGTTTATGCTTGCATGGCCGCAGAAAGCGGTGAGCAGGGCAGCACTACACCACTGCAAGATTGCAAGCACGGAAAGGGGGTGGATGTGCTGCAGCTACAATCAAGTTTATGCTTGCATGGCCGCAGAAAGCGGTGAGCAGGGCAGCACTACACCACTGCAAGATTGCAAGCACGGAAAGGGGGTGGATGTGCTGCAGCTACAATCAAGTTTATGCTTGCATGGCCGCAGAAAGCGGTGAGCAGGGCAGCACTACACCACTGCAAGATTGCAAGCACGGAAAGGGGGTGGATGTGCTGCAGCTACAATCAAGTTTATGCTTGCATGGCCGCAGAAAGCGGTGAGCAGGGCAGCACTACACCACTGCAAGATTGCAAGCACGGAAAGGGGGTGGATGTGCTGCAGCTACAATCAAGTTTATGCTTGCATGGCCGCAGAAAGCGGTGAGCAGGGCAGCACTACACCACTGCAAGATTGCAAGCACGGAAAGGGGGTGGATGTGCTGCAGCTACAATCAAGTTTATGCTTGCATGGCCGCAGAAAGCGGTGAGCAGGGCAGCACTACACCACTGCAAGATTGCAAGCACGGAAAGGGGGTGGATGTGCTGCAGCTACAATCAAGTTTATGCTTGCATGGCCGCAGAAAGCGGTGACCGGGGCAACGCTACAGCACTGCAAGTGTGCAAGCACGGAAAGAGGGTGGATGTGCTGCAGCTACAATCAAGTTTATGCTTGCATGGCCGCAGAAAGCGGTGAGCAGGGCAGCACTACAGCACTGCAAGTGTGCAAGCACGGAAAGAGGGTGGATGTGCTGCAGCTACAATCAAGTTTATGCTTGCATGGCCGCAGAAAGCGGTGAGCAGGGCAGCACTACACCACTGCAAGATTGCAAGCACGGAAAGGGGGTGGATGTGCTGCAGCTACAATCAAGTTTATGCTTGCATGGCCGCAGAAAGCGGTGAGCAGGGCAGCACTACACCACTGCAAGATTGCAAGCACGGAAAGGGGGTGGATGTGCTGCAGCTACAATCAAGTTTATGCTTGCATGGCCGCAGAAAGCGGTGAGCAGGGCAGCACTACACCACTGCAAGATTGCAAGCACGGAAAGGGGGTGGATGTGCTGCAGCTACAATCAAGTTTATGCTTGCATGGCCGCAGAAAGCGGTGACCGGGGCAACGCTACAGCACTGCAAGTGTGCAAGCACGGAAAGAGGGTGGATGTGCTGCAGCTACAATCAAGTTTATGCTTGCATGGCCGCAGAAAGCGGTGAGCAGGGCAGCACTACAGCACTGCAAGTGTGCAAGCACGGAAAGAGGGTGGATGTGCTGCAGCTACAATCAAGTTTATGCTTGCATGGCCGCAGAAAGCGGTGAGCAGGGCAGCACTACACCACTGCAAGATTGCAAGCACGGAAAGGGGGTGGATGTGCTGCAGCTACAATCAAGTTTATGCTTGCATGGCCGCAGAAAGCGGTGAGCAGGGCAGCACTACACCACTGCAAGATTGCAAGCACGGAAAGGGGGTGGATGTGCTGCAGCTACAATCAAGTTTATGCTTGCATGGCCGCAGAAAGCGGTGAGCAGGGCAGCACTACACCACTGCAAGATTGCAAGCACGGAAAGGGGGTGGATGTGCTGCAGCTACAATCAAGTTTATGCTTGCATGGCCGCAGAAAGCGGTGAGCAGGGCAGCACTACAGCACTGCAAGATTGCAAGCACGGAAAGGGGGTGGATGTGCTGCAGCTACAATCAAGTTTATGCTTGCATGGCCGCAGAAAGCGGTGAGCAGGGCAGCACTACACCACTGCAAGATTGCAAGCACGGAAAGGGGGTGGATGTGCTGCAGCTACAATCAAGTTTATGCTTGCATGGCCGCAGAAAGCGGTGAGCAGGGCAGCACTACACCACTGCAAGATTGCAAGCACGGAAAGGGGGTGGATGTGCTGCAGCTACAATCAAGTTTATGCTTGCATGGCCGCAGAAAGCGGTGAGCAGGGCAGCACTACACCACTGCAAGATTGCAAGCACGGAAAGGGGGTGGATGTGCTGCAGCTACAATCAAGTTTATGCTTGCATGGCCGCAGAAAGCGGTGAGCAGGGCAGCACTACACCACTGCAAGATTGCAAGCACGGAAAGGGGGTGGATGTGCTGCAGCTACAATCAAGTTTATGCTTGCATGGCCGCAGAAAGCGGTGAGCAGGGCAGCACTACACCACTGCAAGATTGCAAGCACGGAAAGGGGGTGGATGTGCTGCAGCTACAATCAAGTTTATGCTTGCATGGCCGCAGAAAGCGGTGAGCAGGGCAGCACTACACCACTGCAAGATTGCAAGCACGGAAAGGGGGTGGATGTGCTGCAGCTACAATCAAGTTTATGCTTGCATGGCCGCAGAAAGCGGTGAGCAGGGCAGCACTACACCACTGCAAGATTGCAAGCACGGAAAGGGGGTGGATGTGCTGCAGCTACAATCAAGTTTATGCTTGCATGGCCGCAGAAAGCGGTGAGCAGGGCAGCACTACACCACTGCAAGATTGCAAGCACGGAAAGGGGGTGGATGTGCTGCAGCTACAATCAAGTTTATGCTTGCATGGCCGCAGAAAGCGGTGAGCAGGGCAGCACTACACCACTGCAAGATTGCAAGCACGGAAAGGGGGTGGATGTGCTGCAGCTACAATCAAGTTTATGCTTGCATGGCCGCAGAAAGCGGTGAGCAGGGCAGCACTACACCACTGCAAGATTGCAAGCACGGAAAGGGGGTGGATGTGCTGCAGCTACAATCAAGTTTATGCTTGCATGGCCGCAGAAAGCGGTGAGCAGGGCAGCACTACAGCACTGCAAGTGTGCAAGCACGGAAAGAGGGTGGATGTGCTGCAGCTACAATCAAGTTTATGCTTGCATGGCCGCAGAAAGCGGTGAGCAGGGCAGCACTACACCACTGCAAGATTGCAAGCACGGAAAGGGGGTGGATGTGCTGCAGCTACAATCAAGTTTATGCTTGCATGGCCGCAGAAAGCGGTGAGCAGGGCAGCACTACAGCACTGCAAGATTGCAAGCACGGAAAGGGGGTGGATGTGCTGCAGCTACAATCAAGTTTATGCTTGCATGGCCGCAGAAAGCGGTGAGCAGGGCAGCACTACAGCACTGCAAGATTGCAAGCACGGAAAGGGGGTGGATGTGCTGCAGCTACAATCAAGTTTATGCTTGCATGGCCGCAGAAAGCGGTGAGCAGGGCAGCACTACACCACTGCAAGATTGCAAGCACGGAAAGGGGGTGGATGTGCTGCAGCTACAATCAAGTTTATGCTTGCATGGCCGCAGAAAGCGGTGAGCAGGGCAGCACTACAGCACTGCAAGATTGCAAGCACGGAAAGGGGGTGGATGTGCTGCAGCTACAATCAAGTTTATGCTTGCATGGCCGCAGAAAGCGGTGAGCAGGGCAGCACTACACCACTGCAAGATTGCAAGCACGGAAAGGGGGTGGATGTGCTGCAGCTACAATCAAGTTTATGCTTGCATGGCCGCAGAAAGCGGTGAGCAGGGCAGCACTACACCACTGCAAGATTGCAAGCACGGAAAGGGGGTGGATGTGCTGCAGCTACAATCAAGTTTATGCTTGCATGGCCGCAGAAAGCGGTGAGCAGGGCAGCACTACACCACTGCAAGATTGCAAGCACGGAAAGGGGGTGGATGTGCTGCAGCTACAATCAAGTTTATGCTTGCATGGCCGCAGAAAGCGGTGAGCAGGGCAGCACTACAGCACTGCAAGTGTGCAAGCACGGAAAGAGGGTGGATGTGCTGCAGCTACAATCAAGTTTATGCTTGCATGGCCGCAGAAAGCGGTGAGCAGGGCAGCACTACACCACTGCAAGATTGCAAGCACGGAAAGGGGGTGGATGTGCTGCAGCTACAATCAAGTTTATGCTTGCATGGCCGCAGAAAGCGGTGAGCAGGGCAGCACTACAGCACTGCAAGATTGCAAGCACGGAAAGGGGGTGGATGTGCTGCAGCTACAATCAAGTTTATGCTTGCATGGCCGCAGAAAGCGGTGAGCAGGGCAGCACTACAGCACTGCAAGATTGCAAGCACGGAAAGTGGGTGGATGTGCTGCAGCTACAATCAAGTTTATGCTTGCATGGCCGCAGAAAGCGGTGAGCAGGGCAGCACTACACCACTGCAAGATTGCAAGCACGGAAAGGGGGTGGATGTGCTGCAGCTACAATCAAGTTTATGCTTGCATGGCCGCAGAAAGCGGTGAGCAGGGCAGCACTACACCACTGCAAGATTGCAAGCACGGAAAGGGGGTGGATGTGCTGCAGCTACAATCAAGTTTATGCTTGCATGGCCGCAGAAAGCGGTGAGCAGGGCAGCACTACACCACTGCAAGATTGCAAGCACGGAAAGGGGGTGGATGTGCTGCAGCTACAATCAAGTTTATGCTTGCATGGCCGCAGAAAGCGGTGAGCAGGGCAGCACTACACCACTGCAAGATTGCAAGCACGGAAAGGGGGTGGATGTGCTGCAGCTACAATCAAGTTTATGCTTGCATGGCCGCAGAAAGCGGTGAGCAGGGCAGCACTACACCACTGCAAGATTGCAAGCACGGAAAGGGGGTGGATGTGCTGCAGCTACAATCAAGTTTATGCTTGCATGGCCGCAGAAAGCGGTGAGCAGGGCAGCACTACACCACTGCAAGATTGCAAGCACGGAAAGGGGGTGGATGTGCTGCAGCTACAATCAAGTTTATGCTTGCATGGCCGCAGAAAGCGGTGAGCAGGGCAGCACTACACCACTGCAAGATTGCAAGAACGGAAAGGGGGTGGATGTGCTGCAGCTACAATCAAGTTTATGCTTGCATGGCCGCAGAAAGCGGTGAGCAGGGCAGCACTACACCACTGCAAGATTCCAAGCACGGAAAGGGGGTGGATGTGCTGCAGCTACAATCAAGTTTATGCTTGCATGGCCGCAGAAAGCGGTGACCGGGGCAGCGCTACAGCACTGCAAGTGTGCAAGCACGGAAAGAGGGTGGATGTGCTGCAGCTACAATCAAGTTTATGCTTGCATGGCCGCAGAAAGCGGTGAGCAGGGCAGCACTACACCACTGCAAGATTGCAAGCACGGAAAGGGGGTGGATGTGCTGCAGCTACAATCAAGTTTATGCTTGCATGGCCGCAGAAAGCGGTGACCGGGGCAGCACTACACCACTGCAAGATTGCAAGCACGGAAAGGGGGTGGATGTGCTGCAGCTACAATCAAGTTTATGCTTGCATGGCCGCAGAAAGCGGTGACCGGGGCAGCGCTACAGCACTGCAAGTGTGCAAGCACGGAAAGAGGGTGGATGTGCTGCAGCTACAATCAAGTTTATGCTTGCATGGCCGCAGAAAGCGGTGAGCAGGGCAGCACTACACCACTGCAAGATTGCAAGCACGGAAAGGGGGTGGATGTGCTGCAGCTACAATCAAGTTTATGCTTGCATGGCCGCAGAAAGCGGTGACCGGGGCAGCACTACACCACTGCAAGATTGCAAGCACGGAAAGGGGGTGGATGTGCTGCAGCTACAATCAAGTTTATGCTTGCATGGCCGCAGAAAGCGGTGACCGGGGCAGCGCTACAGCACTGCAAGTGTGCAAGCACGGAAAGAGGGTGGATGTGCTGCAGCTACAATCAAGTTAATGCTTGCATGGCCACAGGAAGCAATGAGGGCATCACAAGTGCACCTGGGAGCTGGAAGGTATGGTGTCAGCTCCTGCATCTACCACTGTGTCTATCAGCTGCTGAGCTGCACCAATATGAATGGGCATTTATGACATTCATGACCTCTTTTGTGCCTTAAAACAATGAAAAAAGATCTCAACCTTTGATCCCTTGATCCTCACCATTTACCCTGTAAGAATGCATCTCAATCTTCATCGTAGCGTTTCCAGCTGCTATGCTGCATTGGGCATACATGCCTTTCCAAAAACGCAAACGCTGAGATCTCATCACTAGGTCCTTAATCCACACCATGGCAGCTGCTCCTCTATAGCTGCCGTGCAACAATTAAATTCTAATTTGTTGTTGCACTACTCCCTTGTGTGTGTGCGTGTGTGTGTGTGTTTGTGTGAGAGCTCATCCTGCAAGGTCAAATTCCCACAATGCTGGGAAAGTGGTATCAAGCTGAGGAAAGGATCTCTGCTCCTCCACACCCCCGTGTTTCCATGGTTCAATGCTTTTCACCCTCACATTGACAGCCGCTCCTCAAGCAGTGGGGCGTCTTTGAGGCTCACACTCTTCATGGAGCCATTTCGGACCTTTTCACACTGCACAACGGGCACAGGAAAGCAAACTTTGAGGCTCAAAAAAGAATCGTCAAAGGCTCACACTCTTCATGGAGCCATTTCGGACCTTTTCACACTGCACAATGGGCACAGGAGAGCAAATTTTAAGGCTCAGAGAAGGATCTTTCAAGGCTCACGTTTCTCATGGAGCTGTTGCGAACCTTTACACATACTGCACAATGGGACACAGGAATTCCTTATGGTGCTTAGAGGAAACATTTGAGGTGCACATTGCTCGTGGAGCCATTGTGGACCTTTTTGCACTGTACAACAGGACATAGACAGAAGTACGGCACATAGCAAGGTCAGGTGTACCTGCAACGCAACTGTTTGCTCTTCATACGGATGCACAAGCAGAAGTGCAGCACGCTTCAGGGTAAGTTGCTATTGCGGCTGTCCTTTACTTGCACTTAGAAGGTTTGAAACAATGAAAGTTGCTACAAGAATGGACACGCTACTGTTCTCCATACACGCAGGACCTAGGACCTAGGAAACGTGAGGACCTTTCCTAACGTTTGCCAGGGGGCACCAAGCAGAGGAACAATGTAAATTGCTACAAGGAAGGAATGCTAGTGTAAGCAATAAATGCAGGACCTAGGATTGTATGCCTGGGTGCCAAGCAGGATTTGCCGATTGCCGCATTCGTGCATTGAAGCACTTACTTAATCATAAGAATGTCTATGGGGTGCAGATCAGTATTGATCCATAAAGATGCATCACCGTGTTTGCATTGCGCACTTAATCATGAAAATGTTTACGGGGTGCAGATCAGTTTTGATCCATAAAGATGCATCACTGTGTTTGGATTGCGCACTTAATCATGAAAATGTTTACGGGGTGCAGATCAGCATTGATCCATATAGATGCATCACCGTGTTTGGATTGCGCACAAGCTTTTGGTTACAAACATATGTATGAGTGCTCTGGGAAGGGGACTGGTTGTCCCAACCCAACCCAACCAGCCATCCATGATCCATTCTAATCCATTACTAAACACTTTGGTGTCATCGGCTACTGGACAAGACGCAGGCCACACACATGCCTTGCAGCCCAGAAACTACAATTCTATATCACAGGTGCATCGAAGATGCGTGAGGAACGGTGCACTACACAGCAAAGTGCAAAAAGGCCTGCATGCATGCCTCGCAACCCAGCGATTGCAGTTGCCAACGTCATCCACAACGAGTCATTAAGCCGTCTTTGTGCGACCTTACAAGTTTCCAATGTCATTACTCGCCATGGATGCCATCCATAGACATTGACACCCACTATGGCGTCATTGATACAAAGCAACCTCAAAGCAGCTTCACACCCACCAGCGACCTGATCTGCTGTATGCAGGCCTGGGCATTGCCAGATGCTGCGCTGATGTCGATGCGTTGCATCTGCTGCAGAGTCAGCGCCAAGCCCTCTGCTTGATCTGGGTCCACCTGTCATAAGGATTGTGCACTCTGTGGGTGAGTTCCTCCGCTTGATCAGTGTCCACCTGTAATAAGGATTGTGCACTCTGCCGCTTAAGTCCCCTGCTTGATCTGTGTCCGCCTGTGGTGATGCTTGCGCACTCCATTGTTTTTAAAGTGCTTAAGCCCTTAGGTTGATCTATGTCTACCTGTAATAAGAGCTGCACACACTGTTGCTTAAAGGCTTAGACCACTGCTTAATTCCGTTAGCCTGTGATAAGTATTGTGTAAAGGTGCTCCAGCACTAGTTACCGTCGCTCAAGCAGCGTCCACCTGTGACGAGGATCGTTCATTCTATTGCTTTTACAAACTGTGGTTTGCACAGTATTGGCACTGCTTTGGCTTGATCATGGTTGTACAGCATAGGTGCTGCTTTGGCCTTGATTGCAGTACAGTCACTGCTGTGCCATTGATCATGCCACCATGCACAGTGTGGGCACCGCTTTGTCCTTGATCATGGACAATTGTTTGCATGCAGCATGCTTCAAGCCGAGGGTCCTTCGCCTCAAACACACATCAAATGAACCTGATATAACCCTCAATGCCTCATAACACAGACCTTGAACAGCTGCCTGCACAGCTGCCTGCGTCAGCGACAAAATGTGCCAATGCCTACAAGGGCATCTGCATGAGCAAGGTGGAGAGGATCAAGGCAGCTCCTCAGGGTCCACTACGCACACGCTCATTACCAACACACATCTGATCAGGCTGACAAGGCCTTGCACAGTGCACCCCAACTTGGTCTGTGCTTCAATGCAAATCAGCCTGACTGCTTGTTGGACACTGTGACCCAAGGGTCCAATGTGGTGGTGGAATTGCTGGAGTAATGGCTGATTGGGCAGTGGCATTCATCCATTCATTTAGCTGAAGAGTCCTTGACCAAGCGCTCACATTTCATTCACTCCAAAGTGCTCTACATGCAAGTGCGCTTTTGTGGCATGCACATGAGCACAATCACATGCATGCTTAGCAAACACACGTTGCAACAAAAGAGACATGAAGCGAGTCGGAAAAAAAAAGAATTGATCAGCTTCAGACTTGAGCTTGGTATGCTCTTTGAAAGCAAAGCTTTGAGTTGAGGACAGTTAATTATCATGTGCAATGTATTGTGTCCAACAGCACAAGTGATTTTTTTTCCGATCACACATCACAGCTAAAAACCCAAGACCATAGCTCAATGTCCTGCAGTCAGGGGCCCCATTAACCAAAAACGTCATAATGCACATGCACGCAGTTGCGCAGATTTCAACATGCTTGGACCATTCAGCACAAGAGCCTGGAAGCTGGCGCATGCCATGACAAGTGAATTCAGTTACGTGGGTGAGGCCCTTCCTAGCTGTACAGGAAACTTATCCTTTTTGAACTCGGCCTTTTTGGCTGGCATAGACTTTTCTTTTCTTTTCAATGGTGTACGTACCTTGAGGTCTTTCTACCCCATGATAGGTGAATGCAATGACATTTGACTTTGAGGTCGACGTATGCCATGATAGATGAATGCAATGACGTATGTACCTTGACATCGTTCAAGTCCAGCGCTGCAAGAGCCTCACTGAGGTCGCAGATGCCATTCACAAATTCCGCCATGGTGTCCTCCTGCAGGTAACAATTCATTTCATTGCCGACCCCAACCATTGGCACAGGGCACAGTGTGTAACATGGCTGTATGCACTTCTCATGTGTCCTTTGCTCAGATTATGGATGGTGCAGTCCTCGTCATCCCCAACCACAATGTCCTCTAGCAGGCAGTCTTACATGCAGGGAGGAATTGGGTGGTGAGCACTTCATCATGTGTGCTCTGAATGAGTCGTGCAAATCGACCACAAACCATGCTACAATGTTGCTGCAGCATCCTCCATGTGCAGGTGGAAATGAATGCTTTGGGTACTACGGTCATCCAACATTGCACGCACGCTCTACTTGCATGTTACTTTTTGCTGTTAAGCAACGAAAGACCAGCCGGCGTCTTGGATGCCAGTGCATCAAAACATACTTTTTGGCATGCCTTTGCCTCTTAGAGCACGAGCAAACACGCACGCGCACACAAAAACACATACACACAGTCTCACTCATACACTCCTCTTACGCACCTCCTTCAGGGCTGCCATGCAAGGGCCCATGGTGCTGCATGCGCCCACCACTGCCTCACACCTGGTCAGCGCACTCAAGATTTCCTGCACGTGCATGCAACCAATGCACAGAGCAAGGTTGTTGGGAACGCCTGCTTGCTGCCAAGTGACTGGAGTACGCGTTACTCAACGAGTCCCTGTTACACTTGTCTTGCCCATAATACTGCCCTGCGTGTGCATGCCATCGCAATTGGACCATTCCCTTCTGGTGCTTCTGCTGGACCATCCCCTTCTGGTGCTTCTGCTTGTTGCATTCGCGTGTCGAAAAGGGTCCTCTGCTCCTTAGCAGCATGTTGCCGTATGTTGGGGCCCAAATGATTGCTTATTATAATCCTGGACCCTTTGCAGGACATTCAAAAGAGAGTTTTTAATTTTAAACACATTTCGTATTGCAAAGCTTCAACCTGCACAGGGCTGGAATGTTGGAAACACCTGCTTGCTGCCAAGCTACCGGAGCACGCCTCAACAAGTCCGCATTAAAACTGTCCTGCCCGTGACACTTCTGGAGCCGCAAGCTTTTATGATTCATCCAGTATCTATACCAATGCGCAAACAAACAAACAAAGCAAGACAATGCCACAAATGGTTCACACACACACACACACACACACACACACACACACACACACACACTTTGGCGCACCTTCATGCGGCTGTGGCTGCGTGCCAGGGCAGCCCCCTGGATGGTGCTGGCATCCTCCTCAATGTCCTCAAACAAGGGCACGAGGCGCTTGCAGAACTTGGCAATGCGCATGCACTCGTTCTGGTACATGCAAGCCGCTCTGCATGCCAGACAAGATCGGAAAGCTGAAGGGCGTGAGGCGTTTGTGGAAGTTGGCAATGCGCATGCACTCTCTCACTGTTGTACATGCAAGCCACCAAAGGGACGTGAAAGAAAAAAGGCATGAGGCGCTTGCAATGCGCATACACTCATTGTGGTACATGCCACGCTGCATGCCAGCAAAGGGGCATGAAAGGTAAATGGCGTGAGGCGCTTGCAGGACATGGCAATGCACGTGCACTCATTCTGGTCCATGCAAGCCGCTCTGCATGCCATGACAACTAGCAAGCAATGAAACTAAAATGCTCCCAGCATTTAAATAAAGAATAAACCCACCCTGCATAAGTGCAAATAATTAGCAATGTGTTGGCCAACGGCCCATACACCACAGATATATGCTGCATTTGACAAGGCTGTGAAATGGGAATCGACGCTTGCGTAACTGCTCCCAGGGTGGTCAATTGTTTACAGGACTTCAGCCTGTTTTGTCGGAGGATATCTATTAGGAAAAGCCAACCTTCTCTCTAGGTTCTACGAGGGAAAACTGGCTGACATCCTATAAAAAAAGCACTTAGCCTTTTGGGGGAAGAGATATCCGTCGAGCCCTTTCAGATGGCTTGCAATGAAATTCATATCTGTGTTTTGAGCGTTAAGGCACTGTATAACAAATCACCCATGTTGTTAGGCATGATTGTATCCATGAGCAGGCTCAAGACCCAGGAAGGATGCCACCATCTCACATACACGGTCGACGGTTCCTCCCTGCAAACCTGTAAACCTGAAACTTACTGTGAAAGAACAACGATCAACATCAGGTTTAAAGCTTGCCCATGGCAACACACATAAACAGGAGCACTAAAATCCCATTTGGGGCCTCAATTGCCGCCCGCACCCGGGGCTTTATTGTGTCAAAGCACATAGTTGCGAATGCGTTCCGTTCAGGCCTGTACACACAGATAGCCCATGTCCTTCTGTACCAAGTAATTGGGATTAGATGAGCCTAGTATGTCAAACATTCTTAGCAGAGAAGCTGCAACGTTTACCCGTAAATTTTACAGTGTTTTAGCAGGAATGTGTGAAACATGTGGCAAACAAATTAATCTATGGAGTGGGCTTGCACCCTCCACAATTAAGTGCCTCTGTGGTCCACCCCTGGACGAAGCATCTTGTGCATATCACCTTATAGCTAAAAAGGTTTCAGCTGCTCCCTGCTGTGTTTATTCTTCTCTTCAAGCAACAGTGTGTGCAATGGGAAGCATCATGCAGATTGAGACATGAGTCTAGGAGAGGCTGAGGAAGGTTGAGGTGCAGCCTTTCCAGGCTCTTCACTTCCATTTCAATTTGTGGACTGAAACCATAGGGATTGTGACCAGAAAGCATGCCTAAGAAATCATGAGAGCCCTAGCAATGCAAAAAGTTCCTGCCCTGATCAGCAGGTGCCAAACGCCACCATCATGACGCTCACTTGGACGACCCTTCATGGAAGTGCCAAGTGGAAATGCAGAGAGTGCCCAGGGCTAAATATACAGTCATGTCTTACCCCAGAGCCTTATGCATGGAATTATGCATATTTACAAGCAAAAAAGCACTGGCTCATGATAGCTCATGAAATGACACATACACACACACGCACGCGCGCGCGCGCACACACACACACACACACACACACACACACACACACACACACATACACACAAACACACACACACGCACGCACACACGCACGCACGCAAACACGCACGCACGCATGCACGTACACACACACACACACATACACACACACACGCGCGCACGCACGCACGCACGAACACAGACGTGACCTATGGCAATGCGCAACATGTTCAAAGCACATGATGCAAGACATGGAGGCACAACACTCACTTTGCCCCGCTCTGGATGGCCTCCACCACCTGCTTGCATTGCCTGACACATGGTCCAAGCTGCCCCTGTCCAGGATCCCTTGTTGGGGCCATGATAGTAAGCCACCTGTGCCTTATATCCCTATGTGACCATGGTTTGCGATTGTAACGTCAGATTAAATAAGAGGAAAATTCTTCAGAGGGTCCTCCTGCGCAACGTCGACAAACCATTGATGTCATCGCAGCGTTGACCGAAAGGCCAGACATTCAATTGCACACACGGACACCATGCTCTCCAGGGCTCAGCAGCTTCTGGGCAACTGTGGAACGCCACTTTTAAACCCTGGCTCCCTTTGGGTGGCGTTGGTGAGGGCGGGCACATCTGAGCTTGCATCAACAACCCAACAGGGGTCCGCCCTGCAAGGCAGCAGCAGCAGCAGCTCCTCCTCTCCACCACCACCATACCTAAATAGCAATGATTTCCCCAGTAGTAGCAGCAGCAGCAGCAGCAGCAGTGGTTTGTTCTCCCTCAGCACCTCTCACCTGCATCTCTTCCCCTGGGACCAGCTCCAGCTCCAGCAAGTGCGTACAGCTACCAAAAAGGCGGGAGGCACGGCGCGCCAGAGACCGGATACCAAATCACGCAACTTGGGCGTGAAGCTCACCCACAACGAGGTCATCTTCCCGGGCCAGATCGTGATCCGGCAGCGTGGCACCAAGTACCACCCAGGCTACAACGTGGGCCTGGGCAAGGACCACACCATCTTTGCTACCTCTGTGGGCCGGGTGCACTTTTCCAAGGAGACTGTGCAGTACATGGGCGGGCGCACAAAGGACAGGACAGTTGTGAGCGTGGTGCCCCTGAATGGCGACTGGAGCCCAGCTTACAAGTGAGTTTTTATGTTGGTATGGGTGCATGGATATGTGTGTAAGGAGTGTGTGTGTGTGTGTGTGCGCGCGCACGTGCATGCTTGCACAAACATGTCTAAAACTTCCATACTGCCAAAAACTGATTCAGTACATGGGAGTAACACACACGTGTATTGTTTTGTGCACAAATGTACACAACCACATACTGTTTACCATATTCTCTAATTGGGAGAGATGTGTTTGATGTGTGCGTTTGTGTGCGCGCGCGCATGATTGTGTGTATGTGTGTGGGTGCACACATGCATGTGTGGGTGTGTGCGCGTGTGTGTGGGTGTGGGTTTGGGGGTGCGCGTGCATATGCGTGTATGTGTGGGTGTGCGCGTGCATATGTGTGTTTATGTATGCCTGTGCACGTGCTTGTGGGTGTGCGCTTGTTTATAATGCTATTTCTTTGCATCCTGCAGTTCCTGCAGCACTTCCCACAGGTTACTTACTGTTTGGTCTGATCATATTAGAAAGGCTTTGGTTCTATCATGTCTTTGAAGGTGCGTCATGGGTTGAGCACAGGCTTCATGCTTCTAATCATATTTGGAAGGCCTTGATTCTATCGCATCTTTAAAAGTGTGCCGTGGGGTGAGCACAGGCTGCATGCTTTTGTCTGTGCAGCCACCTTTTGGACTGTGGTTCAAGCAACAGCTGTGCAGCCTTACTCGCTGCATGTTCAGTGCTGCTGGCTTGTGTGGTTCCTGTTTCCCGTGTCAGCACAGCTAGCAATCACTGCTCCAGCAGCTGACAGTGTCAGCTTGCCAACAAAAGGTGCTGACAGAAGGAAGGGAGGGAGTGCATTTTCTAATTCCCCGCTTCCTGTAGCATGCCCAGTTGCAAGCCTCAACATGAGCACTGCCCTGCCTGGATGAGATTCAGCATATCATGAGGATCCGTTGCAGCATTGAAGGCAGGTGCCTAGGCTGGCACGCTGCTTCTGCCATGCTCTCTCATCCGCTTGCTGTTCTCGCTTGGGTGTCGAGGCTGTCATGCCATATGTGTGTGGCATACACTGGTGTGTTAACCTAGGCACCCAGCCATGCGAACAAGCCAGAGCTCAACATCGTGCCGGTAAGGCAAGCATGCTTCACACATGGCATGTCAGCCTAGACACCCAAGCGAGAACAGCAAGCTGATGAGAGAGCATGGCAGAAGGAGCATGCCAGCCTATAGGCACCTGCCCTCAATGACTACCAAAAGCTGTACCATACACTGTGCATGTGTGCGTGGATGAGCACCCATGTGTACATGAACCAGCATGCATGTGTGCATGCATCAGCATTCATGTGTGCGTGGAGTAGCATTCTATTTGCACTCAGCGTGCCGGCATAGACTCACAACACTGCGCCCAATTCTGCAGCGCATTCTCATGAGGGATGGTGTGATGGCGCGGTAACAAGCCAGCGCATGCTGCCACAAGCTGCAACATGATGTCCGGGCGACAAGCTAGCACACACTGCTAGCACGACCTCCACATCTCGCCCATGCCTAGCACCCGCCTGTAATCCACCTGTCCCCTTCTTGTCCTTGCTTGCAGAGAGCTTGAAGCTGTAGCTCTTGAACGAAGGGCTGCGTTCAAGCGCAAGTTGCTGAAGGCGCACGCACATGAAGCAGCTCTGTTCTTCCCCTTGCCTTCTCCTCGCCCCACGCTACACGTCCCCCTGCCCTCAGCCTCCTCAAAAGCAGCACAAAAATCACCTGCAGTGCCTCCTTTCCAATCCTCCAAGTCGACCTCACAACAGCCTAAGCACCAGGCACCTCAATAGCAAGGCTATGATGCACACTGGATACAGTCCAGCCTAGACTTTTGCTTGTACTTTAGCAGGGCTGACGTGCACACAGTTCAAGGCAGGCACAGCCCGAGCTGTTTGGAAGCACCTTTGACGTGTTGCCTTTTTGTTACGACGCCCCTTGCTTTTTGGCTTTTTTATGCTTGGAATCGATTATAACAGCAGGCAGTCTTACACGTTTCCTTCTACAAGGATTTGTGCCTGTGATGGAAGTAAAGACTCATCACTTCAGCAAACCTAGCTAACTCAATAACTGGCAAGCCAGTCGCTATGGTGTGTTGTCTACGTTTGAATGTTGGGCTGTGGCTTAACCAGCACTTGCCCTCTGCCCTCATGTGGGGCACCTGGTAAGGAAAGAAGGGAAAGGAAAGGGCTGAGTTGCTGTACCTACCTACAAGGGCAGCTTACATTTACATTACAATAGGGTTACAATAGCTGTACCTGCCTACAAGGGCAGCTTAGCTGAAGCAAAAGGTGCCTGTAACCAAACCAAACTAAACTTTACAACAGGGAACCTAACCTTCAGCCATATAGTTTGGCTGCTCGGTGTTATGAAAGAAATCCATAAAGGGCAGCTTAGCTGAAGCAAAAAAGATGCCTGTAACCAAACCAAACTTTGCCTACTTAGGCCCAAGTTGACAAGAGTTTAATGGTGTAAAAAGAAAAGCACGTAGGCAGAGAAAGAAAAGTAAAGTTTACGCAGGCCACAGGCCGCGTGTGTTAAGGAGAGGTCCCTCAAATTACACTAGCTACAGCTAGCCTAGGAGAGGGAAAGAGACTGAGCTAAGGAGGATCGCGCGGGTTGTCGGCCATGCCCCGAGATGCCCGGACTCTCCGTCTCCTTCTAGTTGTATCCACCTCTGCACGCCCAGAGGAAACGCTCCCTACATCAAATATGAAAAAGGAGACACATTGGCTCAAAAGAGCCATGAGTCCCCTCTTAGTCATTGTAGATAGTGCCTGCCACACCAATTAAAGATATGTGCAAGGCCACCCTGTTGTTTCTGTTTGGATTTCTTGAGCTACGTTTTTTGAGCCTGGGTATATTGCTGGCATGTCAGGCACTTGCAGCATTCAGAGTAGGAAAGGGGTTGGTATCAAGTCAGTATTTAAATTCAACAGGGTGAATATCCCTGTCTTGAGGAGGGATCTTAATAGGATCAAGATGGGCAGGTTGGCCTGGGATAGAGCGTATAAAGGCAGCAGCAGGGTAGCTTTGGTGTCGGGCAGAGGAGCCTGTGCCATGAGGGAAAAAGCAGTCAGGGAGAGCTCGGGTTATGTTTTCAGGGACTTCAATGCCCTGTTCCAGGAGTCTCATTTCGGCATGCATCCATATTAAAGTGGGAATTGCTGAGTTTTTTGACACAGGAGCTAAGACCGGCATGGTGCCGATTGTTGTGCATCCCGCTCATTGTTATCGAGCAGAACCTTTAACAGCTTAAGCAACTGGGACTTGACCACCAACGCGCCAATAAACTTGCTTGCAAACTTCATGCTCATTCTGCTATGTATGCCAAAAAGCTTGTTACCACTAGGCGTTCTGTTGAAAACAAAAATACGTGTCACAGCCAGGTTATGGAGGCGGGTGTTTCCAGGAACCCTCCAGATCCACATTAGCATTTTCACTTCACGCCTTTGTGGTGGAGGAGACACATGGTTCTTCTGAGCCAATGTGTCTCCTTTTCCTTAATTGATGTAGGGATAGATCTTCCTGCCTACATATATTTTCTTTTTTCTAGCCAGCAAGCTTGTGCGTGAAATCCATGAACAGGAGTGCTCCAGCAGAAAACCAAGTTTAGATTGTGGTGAAAATTTTGCTTATTCCTGTGGGTCTCTTGCTTTTTCCTGGTTGGTGGATGATCGGCTATACCAGGTCTAATTCCGGATGGATGTGGTGGTTTTTTTGGATCATTGTTGCCTTATCCGGGTTCCTCTGCTGAGCGCTTTCCAAGTGTGCTACAGATTCTTTACCAGGAAAATCAACCTTGTCAACACTTCTGCATCATCATTCATGTTTGGCTAGAGGTTTTCTTGCTCATGGCCCTATTGTTTTCCAGTGGGTGCTAGGCACAAACACATGTAGAACATTGTCTTGTTTACTTGTTGTTAACCTTGTGAAAGCTGGTGAGATTGTTTCACCAGCAACTTATGAGCCATAGATTTTGGCTGTAGGTTACCATTGTAACCCCCATTAACTCCACAAATCCTGTAAGGTGTGCTCAGAAACTTGTAACCACTAGACGCATGATTGAAAACAAAATTATTCCTGACAGCCATTTCCAGACTTTGCACCCGTAGTCTAAAAAACCCGAACAGAAATGATAAGGTGACCTTGCACGCCATATGACTTGGTGTAGCAGGTACTATCTATAATGACTACCATCACTCCTCTTGTTGAGCTGGGTCTTACCAGACATAACGCAGAAAAATTAGCCTCTCAATTAAGTTGCCATGCACTCCAATCCTTAACAAAAATCATAAACACCAGGCACTTATAACACTTGCAGGTTTTTCCTGGCAGGGGCGTTACTGGGGGCAAGGCAGTTCAGAGCAGGAGGAGGAGAGTCCACGCCCACAGGCGCATGGCTGACAGCAACCCGCCTGACCCTTATTAGTTATTCCCCATCGGTCCATAGCTTGGTTTAGGCTGGGCCTGTGAACCTCCTCGGTGAGGCCCTAGCTAGCTCGCTAGTTAGGGGACCTTTCCTTAATGCCAGCAGCTGGACCTGGCTTGCGTGGTCTTTTCTTTTTTTTTCTAACAGCCAATTAGGAGTTCTGGACTTATTGCAAGTTCTGGAGTTGGGTGCTTCCAGCAGCCATCCAGGGGACCCTACTAATCACTCTTGGTTCTGCTTTTTGGTGGAGGGGACTTCCGGCTCTTCTTGAGCCAATATGTCTCCTTAATTGATGCAGGAAGAGTTTCCTCCACCTATGTAGTTCTTCTTTTTCTTGAAAGGGCCAAGCGTTCTTTTGTATTAGATTTTTAACAGGTGTTCCATTATCAATAAGGTAGAGATAAGAAAAACCACATAGGCAGAGGACCCCCCCCCCCCTTTATCAGTTAAGGAAACGGAGACACATTGGGATAAGGGGGTGTTTCAATCTATAATACAAGTCAATGCTGGGCAACAGCCAGCGCTAACACTTGTGCCACTACCAAAAAGCACACAATGAGGAGCAACCAAATTAATGTGGATCCAGCGGGATGTCAGCCATCCATTCAGGTGTACGCCTCGCCCTTCTGTAAACAGCCTATCCCGTCGCCCCCCTCCCCAATCTCCCGTTGTTTGGATCGCTGAATGGGATGCCATGTTTGGTGTTGATTATTTTGGCCACTAGGCCACTTGGCAAGGTCTTTACAGCAAGTGCAGAGCGAATGCGATTGGCAAGAACCTGGACTTTCTGTGGCTAAGCACATTTTTCAAGCTGCTTAACGGGCTGCTCCTGAAGGCTGCCTGCCTCTGGTGGAAACGGGGAT
Organism: Dunaliella primolecta; assembly: GCA_914767535.2. Lineage (NCBI taxonomy): Eukaryota > Viridiplantae > Chlorophyta > Chlorophyceae > Chlamydomonadales > Dunaliellaceae > Dunaliella > Dunaliella primolecta. The sequence goes on along the minus strand of OU611760.1, from coordinate 531,079 downwards.
ATCATGACATGAGTCTGCTTCGACACGAGTGTGCTGCAAGTCAGTTGAGTAACCAAGTTGGACAGTGGCCTTTTGGATTGCACAGCTGAGGCTGTGTTGAGAGAACCTTTGGGAACTCGTAGTAGCACCATTTTGTTGCTCTTGTTTTTGTGCGGGCCTAGCCAAGTCCGCTAATAATGGAGCCCACGTATTAAGGAAGCTCGCCAAGCCCTTGGAGGAGTAAGCCAGCAGTGACACGCCGGTCAAGTGCACCATTCCAGCATTCGTGCATACTGCGTGCAGCTTAATCCAGCTTAGCTGCCAAAAGCATTTACCAAGCATTTACCTGGCCAAGCGAGGAGTCAGGCCGACACTCCAGATCTCGTGCCATACCTGCCAGGACAGTGTCCATTATGTAGGAGCTCGAGCCAGACCTGCTTGTTGTTGTGTGCCACAGCACCACAGTCACCTTCCCTTCTCTCAATTAAAGTGAGAGTAGGAGTGGGCATCCGACTCTGGTCATGGACGTCGAGACACTATTTTGGCTTTGCTTCGCTTTCTCAGCCCAACAGAGACGCTCATGTTTGAAGCAAAGAAAACGTATTCAGGACTGCTTAAAGAGAGCAGGAGAAAGTGTCGACCCTGAGCACAGCAAGAAAATGCATAAGAGGTAAACGGCAACTATCGTCTTGGAGTTACATGTTACAATGAATCCAATGTCATCTGAGAACTCGCGTGCGTTATGCAGCACATGTTTGCATGAGGGACAACATTTGTCAGAACACTCTGAAACCTCTTTCTGCCCCAAAACAATAGTGTCATTCCCACTCCTCCCCGCTGATTGGGGCACTGTACAAGGGGCGGCTGTATCAGACATCCATCATTTGCCCTCTCATCATCCGCCACCCACTCGAATTCTTCTCCTCTCTGTGTATTTCTGCACCCTCACCCTTTCAGAGCATTCTCCATTCCCGACTAAGCACAGCACTTATGTTTCCCTCAGGGCCTGCCCTCTTCTCTCTCTACAGCGCGTTTCAGGCCACCCTCTCCCTCCATACTCTGACTTAGGCCCATACTCATGGCTATGCCCCCACTCACTGTGAGCAGGCCGCTGCTATCACAACTGCGGGGCTCACCACTGCCACCCCCTCCACCCTCACCCTCACCCCCACCACTGCCACCGCCACCACTGTTGACGTCCCCAACACAAGAGACTCTACTGGGTTGGCTGCCTGGGACGGCATGCTCTCCGCATGGCTGCCCAGCCTGTGTGCGCAGGTGCGTGGCAGCTGCGTGCAGAGGGGCCACTCCTGGCGTGCATGCATGTCCGTGTGTGCGGGGTGAGCGCCGAGGGTCTCTCTTTACATCCCCTGCTACATTCCCTGCTGCATCCCCTGCGCGTGGTGTGGGCGGGGGGCGCTGCTGAGCGGGATGATGCTGATGCGAGCTGCTGCCTTTCCCTGCACCCCCTGCACTGTCGGCAATCCTCCCTCTGCCTTGTGTTGCAGCCCCATCACCACTGCCACCTGCACCCCCTGCTTTATCCCCCCTCCTCCACCCTCTTTCGTTCTCTTGCAGCTGCCCTCTGCTTCCATCACCCCCACCAACCCCACCATGCCCTTTCCCGCGCTGGCTCTTCGACCCCTCAGCCCCACCAACCCCACCATGCCCTTGCCCGCGCTGGCTCTTCAACCCCTCAGCCCCACCAACCCCACGATGCCCTTGCCCGCGCTGGCTCTTCGACCCCTCAGCCCCACCAACCCCACCATGCCCTTGCCCACGTTGGCTCTTTGGCCTCTGCTGCTGTTGATGCTGATGCAATGGTGCTGTCTCACGCTCATGCCCTCCCTGCTGCTGCTGCTGCTGCTGCTGCCCAGTTGCAAGCTGCTCAGCCAAAGCCCCACCCTGCATACTGCCCTGCACACTCCCCCCTCTGCTCCCACCCCTCTCCACTTCCTGCTCTCCATTTCCTGCTCCTCGTCCACCCTTCCTCCTGTCTCCCCTCTGCCTTCGGCTTTTCCTGCTGCCAGGGCCCTCCCCATCTCCAGAGCCAAAGCTGCCCTCAGGCTGACCTCCATCAGCTTTGTGTGCGGCATGCACGCTGCCCCAAACACCACTGCCCTCTCTTCCACCACCACCTGCATCCCCACTTGCTGCAGCGCCACGCCGTCTGCGACCACCTTCACCCTCAATCCCTCCACTTTGTTCATCAGCAGGGACACTTCCAGGCCCCTCCCTCCCCCTCCCTTCGCCTCTCCCCCTGCCATCCCCTCGCCCCCTTCGTCGACCACTGTCCCCTTGCTTGCCCTTGCCTACGTGCTCACCACCACCACCACCTGCACCACTACCACCTTCCGTACTACCAGCACCCTGCTGACTGCGCTGTGCAGCTTCCCCTGCAGGCGGGGTACCACAGCTCTGGTGTCTCTGAGAGCTGCTGCCCCCCTCTGCTGCACCAGCACCAGCCGCACGTGCGCTTGCCTTCCTCTGCGCTTTCTCCTGCCGGCTTGCCTTCCTCTGGGCTGCCTTTTCCAGTGCCGCCCTTTTGTGTGCTGCCTCCTCCTCTTGCTGGATGGCTTTCCTCTTAGCTGCCTCCTCTTCTTCCAACTGGATGGCTGTTAGGCTGCTTGCGTGAGGCCGCCTTGCTTCTTGCTCCGCCTCAGGCACATACCTGCACAGATCATGATGAGGGATCGGCGTTAGCCTACGGTGCTATATAGCAAGTCGTGCTGTGTAACACTATATAGCGCTATAGAAGCCCCTCGTATAGCGCTTCATGCTGACCTATAGGAAGCACCATTGGTAAGTAGCGCTATTATGACATAACGCTATATAACACTATACAGCGCGGGAAAATGTGATTTGTAGAGCTTTATGCCGATCCCTTATTATGATGACAGCCACCAGTCCTGTAAAACCTGTAACCAACACTTGCATTCCTAAGGAAGGTGTCAATCCATGCACGAGGTTTACTGCTTTGCCAGTCGACCTCACCTCAGCATACCATGCTCTCATTTTTCCCTCACCGCCACACGCACATTGGGAGTACCTTCCCCAAAAGTTTTGCTGATGATTGCCCCAAACATACACAAAGAACATACCCGCAGACCCGCATCAAAGGATTGTGCCCTGAGGGCTACAGTAGGCCCCGAAAACATTGGGATAGACTTGGCCAACTGTAAGCCCCCACCCCCCCTGTTTGGCAGCATGGCAACATCCTGCTGTTCCGAATCAATCATGCAAGAATTGCTATACTATTTTGCGCAGCAAAGGTCATTTTTGTGAGACCTGCAAATCCTCGAGCACTCTTGCTTGATACCAGACCAATGTACAAGCAGTACTAATGGACCTGGTCTCACAAGTTGCGACACCTAGTGGCAGCCATTGGCCGGGATATTTGTGACACCAGACAACCAGTAGCACTTGTGAAACTGACTGGTCTCATGAATTGCGACACCCAGTGTCAGCCATTGGCCGGGATATTTGTGACACCAGACAACCAGTAGCACTTGTGAAATTGACTGGTCTCATGGACTGCGACACCCAGTGTCAGCCATTGGCGGAACTGGTCTCACAAATGTAATGCGACAAAAGTGCAGA